>CATIWF010080599.1:0-19796 GCA_949630135.1 Balakata baccata | reverse complement strand
ATTTAATATGGAAATTAATATTTAATCAAATTAAATAAATTCCATATTTCCATTAATTAATTCAAAATTAATCCACCTTAAGGCTAGGTTATTATGATGTTAAAAATTAAACAATTTAATTCTAACATACACACCACTATCTAGTGACACTAGAATAGAAATTGCTCAACTTAAATTATTCAAAATTAATTTCCAAAAATTTTCAAAACCTTATATCATGATTCTAGGTATTTTTAGATCAGCTCAAGTCCATTAAAATAATTTTGGCACAAGCGAAAATCATCAAGACAAATGAACCAACACACTAGACACTCAAAACAATTCATTTATCATCTAGAATTTATTTGGAAATTTAAATCTGAGCAAGATAATTTTGGAATACATTTAACATCAAAATAGCATATCAAATATCATATAAAAATTATTTTAAGGTACTAGAACCAAAATGAACTCATACAAAAAGATCAAATAAAACAGTACCGCTAGGTATACTAAAATAGTCTCGTTTCGATGTTTGTTTGCATAATTAATTAAAACGATTTTTAATTAATTCTTGGACACTTCTAGAGGCTTAAACATATTTTCAATATGTCTAAATAAATTTTCCATAATCAAATTACATAAAAAATTGACCAGCCCCTTGATCTAATCAAACAACATTACATATTCATTAACAATGCAATTTTCAGTAATATTGTAATAAATTCGAAATTAATTATTTGAATCTCATTCCAACTATTTTTCATTAAAAATAATCATTCTTAATCATCTCATGATTAGATTAGTGAAAGAAAAATATTTAAAACGAATTTTATAAATTAATTTTAATTTTTCAAACTAATAGAACCAAAAATACCAAAATCATGTAATCCAATTGCACCTTTAATAAAAATTAATTTTAATTCACACAAGTGGGCTCTGATACCAATGTTGGGTTTTGAAGATGAATCACAATCATAAAATGTAGCATAAAATAAAATTTTTTAAAACCCGAATCAAAATATTCTATTTGTGCCATTAAAACTAATTCTATTAAAAATAGTTAGAAATTATACATTTAATTTCTTGAACCAATTCTTCAAATTTCCTTATTTTTGGGTTGTCATAAACCACAACAATCCAATCTAGGATTGTCTCTAATGTTGATCCACACGGAAATGAAGAATGAAACCACTAGAGTATGCCTTGAACACACTCTTTGTGCTAGCAAAGTGTAGTATTCTTTGAGAGAAAATTGAAAAAAAAATTATCTAATAATTTTTATGGAAACTACAATATTTTTTTCAAATGAAAAATGCTATTTATAGGTGTTTCTAAGCACCCCTAGTGTTGGAAAAATTACAAAAATAGGTTTATGGGCCAATGTGGTATTTTATGCCAAATTGGCCAATTGCTAGTAGCCAACTACCATAGACCCACACGGGTCCGTGACCCTACTGAACGATTTTTTTCAGATTTTTTTTCCATGATCCCATCACAATCCAACCCTAAATAATTCTCTCATAATTTTGGATCTTATCCAATGTCATTTTACTCATTCTTCACACTTCCAATGCGTGTGACCCATTAGATTCTCGATTATATTGGCCACCTGAATTAACAATTAATTCGAGAAAGTCATAAGCAGTATTTAGCAATACATCATGACCCCCAATTGACCGGAAAATCAATGCTTTGACTACGAACTTTTCCATAGACAACAATATGTGCAATTCGTCCTTTCACTATCCTATACCCCACTCAGTTTAGAGCATGAACTATGTATCAACTTCTGCTAGACTGACTATGTCACACCTAGCCCAAGTGATGTTAGATCTTGTCATTGAGACTCAATACTCAATTAGACATGTCATCGAGGACCATTTTCATGACATTTCCACTTTGGCTAGAGATTCCCGAGTAATGATCCCGACAAGAGGCCATGGGTATACTCTCCCTCTATCAGGAGCAATGAATTCTCTATTGACTACCCAATTATTTCAAATACCTCAAGTTATACTCAATCACCACCTTATGAGTGACCTCTATAAGGCAACAAGGAATGGAGTCAAAGTATAGAATCGGTATCCAAGATATCATTGAGTACCTCAAGTCTAAATATACTTGCACCATTACTATGATGAGACTATCATTGACATTTGAATAGATAATCCATATAATCGTCTCATAGTTGGTCATCCAATATATTTGACTACTCTTAGCAAGTATCCACATGTTAACTCTAAACATCTCATGCACATAACTTATGAGATCTACTGCTTACTCCAATAAAGGATTATAACCTGTGCTAGTCTATCCGGATCAACAATGTGTCGTCTTGTTGATCCTATGACTAGGGATAATTTAGATACTAACATAATTACACATAATAGGAATATCATTATCGTGATCTCATCATGATTTCCTTCATGCTATGTTTCATATCATAGGTTTCATTAATCGGTTTAAGATATACATCAATTCATATGCAAATGAATACTAATATAGTGAAAGAATGCCTTTATGAATGTGTACACTAAGTGTCTGAGGCGATTGCCTTTTAGATACATATCTAACAGTTTCCAACCAGAAATCCCTCTCTTCAAGCTCCATTAAGTGTACTTGTAAGAGAATGTTAGAAAGAGTAATGACATCACTTTGTAACGACTAACTGGCGAGTAATCAGTATAAATACCCTATCAAAAGGCCAATTAAGTTATCTAACAACTTTACAAGTGTCAAACTCTTGTAAATTTATTTCTCAACCTCTTTCATTAATTATTTTGTACAAGTTTAATTGTTAGCCTTAAACACTTGGGACTGTCTTGTAATTGAGGTGTCTATGAGCCAAAATTACAAGGAATTGGTTGTTGTGTGAGTCATTAAAACACAAAAAAATTTGGATTGAGTGTTAGCCTTGATTGAAAACACCTAGTTGGGAGTGAGTTAGTTAAAACTCCATTGTAATCTAAAGATTAAATTAGTGAATACCCAATTGCGATTGGGGAAAGGAGTACGGTTAGTTAACGCCCAAACCTCTATGAAAATTCATATGTCCATCTCTTCTAACCTTTATCTTTCTTGTGTGTACAAGAATTTTTAACTTCCCACTAATTCATCCCCCCCTTCTCGGTGATTATTTGTGCAATATTAACTATGGTAATTACTTTAATATACCATCGTGGTTAATTTAATTAACAAATTAATTAAATTATGATAATTTTAATTAACACTTTCATTAAAATTATACAGGAGAAATAGTTAAAATTAATCAATATTAATTTTAACTCAAATAATATAAGTGATCATTTCTAATTTAATTCTCAATTAAATTAATCCCCACATCATAAATATTGACAAGCCAAATAATTTAAGCTGGGTGTGACTGATAAGATCAATAATTTTATTGGAATGGAAATATAATATTGACTCATTAATATTTTATTGGACATCATTTCCGAATTTCTCATATACCCTGACATATTAAGTATTCTTATGGAATTCTCTTTTAAATTACCGATAAAATATCAAATATTAATTTGACCTCTAAATCATAATATTAAGTTCTCTCATTATGATTCTGAGATTGATTAGGGTCACAGCGTGTCAAATCCTATTAGTTAATATACTAATGAGTGATAATTTGCATTCTTATTAAAATAAGACTTACCATTATTAGTCTAACTAATAATATCGATCTTACATAGAATAAGTCATATTTCTCCTGGTTAGGAATTTATTTTATCAAAACCAAAATATTAACTCCATTATGATCTTGCCGTAGTGCTGCAAGGTAACGAGTCCTACAATTAGTAATCTCATGTCTCACTACATGACTAAGTGTAGTGGCTATGAGCCGGATTTGTGATGCCCCTACCTATATAACAAGACTATGTGTAACGCCCACAATTTAGGGCCTAGAATTTATACGGATTATTGAGGGGTACTATGGTAATTAAAAGTAGGTTTTGGTGGACAGAGCCTAATCCTGCTTGAGAAAGGCCAAGTCGCGGTCGGGAAAGGTTTCCCGCTCGCGACACTAGTATTCTCGATCGGGACTCGTCTCTGGTCTGCCCATTATAAATACGTGATTTTACATCTTTTTCCGCCTCCATTCGAACCTTAGTTGTCTCTGACGACCAGAAAACCCTCTGAACACTCTTGCCTCCATTCCCATAGATCCTCCTTCACCTAAACACAAGTAAAACACATTTGGATTTGGATATTCAAGGATTTAATTCGGGTTTTTGGTGTTCTTCATCAAGAACATGAGACTTCAGCCAAACAGCCCCTGGAATCAGTTTTGCTCACCTCTATTCTTGACTTTCAGAGGTGATTCAGTAAGTTTTTCATTCCTCTAACACTCTTAGATTGGGATTAATTGATTATTGTCATTTAGTTAGGGTTTTTCCAATGTTTTGAAAGAGTTCCCTGAGAATAGAAGGCAAAGAACAATTTGTGACTCTTTGTTTCGTATATTTGATGCTAGGGAATAGAACCACAGGAGGAAACAAAACTCAGAATGTTAAAGAGATGTAGAGAGAGGATTTTTGACTCCATTGTTTAAGGTTTGTACATATAATCATGTTTATTCGCTTTCTGGTTGCATGATTGCTAGTTAATAGGTATTTTGAGTGTTATGCCTCTAATAAATATCATGAATAATTATCTAAAGGGTTTTGGACAGAATGATGTGAATTAATGGCATGGATTATTCATGATATTTCATGTTAAATTGGTATTCAATGAATAAAATGATTATGGCATGTTTAAAATAACAATATGGTTTGTTTTTATGACCTACGGTGTTCTGGAAATTGGTATTGTGCATTGGAAATTAAGAGATTTGGGGCAATATGTGAAAACTAAAATTTTCCTTACTGATGTTAGGCTTTTCCCAGTCAGGAAAAGGGAGCCCCGATCGGGACTCACTCGATCCCAGGCCTGCACAACCCGCAATAGGCAGGGCCAGCGGCACGCCGTAGCATGCCAATGTATATATATGACATGATTATATGCAGAAGTATTATTTTGGATATGGTAATATGGAAAATGTACATACCATGAGATAATATGTGATACTTTAGTGGGTAATAATGAAATAATATTATGCCTATGTGTTATGGCATGACATGAGATAAATTGACATGTATATGACGATACATTGGTTATGATGTGATATGATATGGGAATGATAAAATGTTACCATGTTTATGTTGCCATGTGATATCATGGAAATGCTATTTTATGAACATGGGATATTATTTATGTGAATAAAGTGGAATGACTAAAATGCCCTTACTCGTACTAGACTGATTATAGAATAAATAGTGCACCATTAAAGGTGGTTACAGTACCGTAGGATTATTTCGTGCGTTTATTTTCGAGCCAGGTGGCATGATGCTAGCAATTTTTATATACATTTATGAGCCAAGTTGGCTTTAGCTCCGAGAGCGCACTTGACTCAGGTACAAATACAGACAATTATGATTAGGTGGATAGGGTGGCTTCAACTCCGAAAGCACCCCTATTCATAACCCGTATCTAGTAGTCTAATATAGAGTAATTGGGCAAATTAAACGAATAAATAGGAAGGAGATAAATGTATTACTATCCCTATGAATGCAGGAATGACTTTCGCTTACCAGGTATGCTATAGGTGTTGTTTATACGATATGTGGCATGATATCGTGGTGATAATTGAAATGAATTAGTTTATGTAAGAATTGTTATAATATGATATTTTGATATGATTTGAATATGTATGATATGCATGATAGAATTTATATGATTATATGTACCACTAAGCTTGGAAACCCACAGATCAGAAGCTGTAGGTAAAGTTGACATGAAGAAGCTAAGCCGTTAAAGTAGCCAGTGTAAAAGTCAGCACATAATTATGCATCTTCCATTACATGCATTTTGGGATTTGATTGGACATTTTGTATTATATGCTATTGGACTAATATTACAAACCTATGGAATTAAAAGGATGTTTATTTCTTTTGGGCATTTAGCCCTAGCTTATGGACTTTTGTTTATGAGTACTATATACAAGCATGAATATATGGTTTATCATTTATATAAATGTTTGTGGTTGGGAATGAAATAATAAATAGTTTTATAACATGTTAATACAGTAAAGGCTTAAGTGGTATAATGGTTGAAATGGATAGTAACGTGTATGCAGTAGTACTCCCTTGTATAGCAAGCTAGTATGCTATATGGGAGGGTGTTATTACACTATGTCATTATATCACCCAATAATAAGAACAATTTCATTATATAGATAGAATGCCACTATATGTGCTTCTTATACTGGTTAATTACTATTCATATCTTAAAGGCTCGCATATATATGTATTTTTCATATTACATACATCAGCATTTAATTTTGGCTCAAGGCCTCATCATTGTTCAGATCATATACATCATCATGTATGCAAATTTACAAGCCATAAATACTGCCCCCATATGCATGGATATACAAAATACAAAACATGATAAATCAGACCGACAAACTGGGTCTCAAATGTCCTCTTTGAATATGGGCTCTACCTAGCTTCTCTTCCTTCAACTTTACTATCTATAAGCTCCTAAACTTGGATGAGAAAAACTCATGCTAAGCTATATCTAGCTTAGTGGTACATATACGCATTGGGATTTTCCCTTTGCAATCATATAAATATAGCATAAATCATATATGGCATACGAATATATTAATCATGCTTATGAAAAATATAGAAATATGATCTCACATGCATGCAATGTCTGTATTCCTATCATATTACATGCCTTTACATCTTTACCATTATTCGTGTCATTAATCTCTTACTATCAATCATATATGTCATGTTCATTTTCTTTTCAATCAATAACTTCGATAAATATAGCCCAAGCCTCATTTCAGGATTGGTCGAATACAAGGTGTAAAATAGGTGAGCTAGACATCCTACTCATTTGTATGCTCATTTAAGCTCCCTCAAGTTAAGCATGCTCACCCAAACTAGGGCTCAACTAATAATACATCTCAGGTCTGGGAGGGTGTGGAATGGGTTTGGCCAGGTGGCACACAAAGTCGAAATAGATTGGTGGCTCTTGTTTGATACAGGATAAAAGTATAGAGTTGTGCCTCTGCTATTAGCTTAAGTTTTTGGTAGAATAGTAAGCGCTCTTTCTGGTTAAGCGTTCTGTGGCAGAAGCAGTACCATGATGGGTGACCTCTTGGAAAGTGCTTGGCTCAAGGTGGTTAAACGGCTGATTAAGCGTTCTTGGGCAGGGTCAGTAACAGGATGGGTGACCGTCTGGGAATATCTTGGTCCAGTCGCATCATTTGGTATCAGAGCCTGAGGTTGGGTCTAGATCCCACTTCTGTGTGCCAGGTTCGAGGATGAATGTCCTTAAAGAGGGAGGGAATGATAAGTCCCGGGTCTGGGGAGGTGTGGAACGGGTTTGGCCAAGTGGCACACAAAGTCGAAAGAGACTGGTGGCCCTTGTTTGATACAGGATAAAAGAATAGAGTTGCACCTTTGTTATCAGCTAAGCCTTTGGCATAACAGTAAGTGCTCTTTCTAGTTAAGCTTGCCGTGGCAGGGGTAGTATGATGGGTGATCTCTTGGAAAGTGCTCGGCTCAAGATGGTTAAGCAGCCGATTAAGCATTGTTGAGTAGGGTCAGTACCAGGATGGGTGACCATCTGGGAATATCTTGGTCTAGTCGCATCAGCTAACCTAACTGAGCATAATGGATATGAGTACCAGGAATTAGAGCACCCAAGTCAAGGCTAAACAACCTGATCCTCACTCATACATCTCATCGATATGTATCACTTGCCCCCTTCATGATGTATCATTTACCCTAAAATAGTCCTCCGGTAGAGAAATAGGCATTTATATCAAATCATTTCTTCATTTTAATCTCATACTTTCTTACTTCCATCTTGTTTAACATAATATACATACATGTTCATAAATCACATTGATACTTATTAACATATTTTCATATGTTTTTACATCATACTATGACATTTGTGAATAATTGGCATATTTTAGACCCACCAAAACATCATTTAAACATAAGTTACCTTGGCTGTGAATAGTATCTTCACGGCCATTAATTTTTGGCCTGGTCGTGAAGGCTACTGCCTCTATGTTCACGGTCATGACAGTTTCAGCATGGTCGTGACACCGATTGTGAAAGGTCTTAACCTGTGCTTGTTGTCAAATTTTGTCAAAATTCCACTTATAATCACTTCCTAAACATGTGTAGACATCATCCATGGTCCTTGGACATCAAAATAAACATGTTATCACTACTCAAATAATCCCCCAAAATGGGTCACAATCGAGCTCACAACTTAAGCTTTACACATGCTTTGTACTAGTTTTAACACCTTTGCCATTTTTATATTCATAACCATATTTATACATATTCAAACACTTTAATTAACCTTTCTAACATTTGATCATGTCATTTCATGTCTCATATTACATAATATCCTACTACTTAACAAATAGGCATGCTCAACAACATCATTGCAGATAACTCAACATTTATCACATTAATAGGTAAATAACAATGCGTATATATACAAACCTCTATAAGGAGCTTGACAAAAACTCAACTAATGAGCTATCTACTCTCCTTGTCGATCTCCTCCCTCTTGTCGATCTCCTCCTATCACAAACAATACCACATATCAAATACTATATCTATGGTAGTATGGCAAAAATATAAAACCAACCCATACTCCCCAAACTATGGTTAATATGCATGATTTCTACTCTATATCATGGTATCTCACTTCCAATAACTTCAAAGAACACAAACACATACAAAACCCAACCACCCTTCTTCTTCCATAACTCATCCTCCATAGCTTTTCACCTAAACACCACAACTATTTCATATAGCCTTATAATCATGACAAAGAGATAGTTTTCTTGGATTTTCTTACCTCTTGAAGGCAGATACTACCCCTGATCATGCAAGTAACTTGTGAGCTTTCTTGTACCAATTCTCCACCAAAGTTTACAATGTCTTCAAATCTTGTTCTCTCTCTTAGTTTGGTGTCTAATTTACTCAAAAATCATGAAGAATCACTCACATATGGTTCTTGGCTATCTAGGATTTGTTCTTGGGGTTTAAGGATGGAAAAAATGATGAAACATGAACATAAGATCGTGGAAAAAGCTTATATACATCGTCTTTTATGGTCATGAATATCAATATTCATAGCTATGAACAAAACCTTCATGGCCATGAATATCTATAGTAAAAACAATCGATGCTTATCTTTGACCATGATGTTCATGGCCATGAATCACTTCGTTCACGAGCGTGAAGGCTAATTCTTCACAGTTTCTTCATTTCTTTCATCCCTCTCTTCAAACCAGTCAAAATTGACCAATATACCTTACATATACTTCAAATATACTGTCATATATCTCATGTATACCCTCATATACCTCCAATATACCTCTCATATGATCACTTTAAGTCACATAATCATGCATAACAACTAACCCTAGTTAATGGGTGTACAATTCTATCCCCCTTAAAAATGTTTCGTCCCCAAAACATATCGTGAAACAACTAGGGATATTGGGCTTTCATTACTTCTTCACTTTCCTAAGTAGATTCCTCAACTACATTGTCCTCCATAGCACTTTAACTAATGGAACATGCTTATTATGAAGCTCTTTATTCATGGCTAGAATACGAATTGGTTCCTCTTCATAAGTTAAATCCTAACTCACATGTACATCTTCAACTTGTATGATATGAGAAGGATTTGATTGATACCGTCTCAACATAGAAATATAAAATACATTATGAATCTAGCTTAACTCCGAAGGTAAAGCAAGTCTATAAGCAACTAGTCCGACTCTTTCCAAAATCTCATACGATCCTATAAACCTCATATTTAATTTACCTTTCTTGCCAAATCTCAAGATTTACTTTCAAGAAAATCTTATCTCCCACTTCATATTCAATGTCACGTCTCTTGAGATCAGCATATGATTTCTGCCTATCAATAGCTGCTTTAAGCATATCCCTGATGATCTTCACTTTCTCTTCAATTTTCCTCACTAGATCTGGGCCCACCATCTATCTTTCACTAAGCTCTGTCCAACATAATGACCTCTTACTTTTCCTACCATATAATGCCTCATAAGGAGCTGTTTGTATGCTGGACTAATAATTATTATTATTATAAGTGAATTCCTTCAAAGAAAGATACTTATCCCAACTACCTTATAACTCAATAATACAACTCATCATATCTTTGAGAACCTAAATAACTCTCTCAGATTAACCGTCTATATGAGGATGAAAAGTTGTGCTAAAATGAAGTTTAGTGCTTAAAGCACTCTGAAGACTCTTCCAAAACTGAGATGTAAATCGAGGATCTCTATCTAATACAATAGAAACAAGCACACCATGAAGTCGTACTATCTCATTAACATAAATCTTTGCCAATCGATTCATCAGATAATCTTTCCTGACTCGCAAGAAATGTGTTGACTTCATGAACCTATCCACAATTACCCACACTGTATCATGTCTCCTCAATGTCAATGGTAACCCAGTTACAAAATCCATAGTAATCTGCTCTTATTTCCATTGTAGAATAGAGATCGGATGTAACAAACCTGAAGGCACTTGATGCTTGGCTTTCACTTGTTGACAAATCAAACACTTGGTAGTATACTCCGTAATATTCTTCTTCATACCTGGCCACCAATAACTACTCTTTAATTCATGATACATCTTGTTACTTCCTGGATGTATAGCATACTTACTCTTATGTGCCTCTTTTAATATTCGTTATCTAAGGTCCTCATTATCAGGTACACAAAGTCTACTTTGATAATATAGCCCACCATCTGGGCCTGTGGTGATACATCCCGGGTCTAGGGGGTGTAGAATGGATTTGGCTAGGTGGCACACAAAGTTGAAAGAGACCAGTGGCCCTTATTTGATCCAGGATAAAGGAATAGAGTTGTGCCTCTACTATCAGCTTAAGCTTTTGGCAGAACAGTAAACGCTCTTTCTGGTTAAGCGTGCTGTGGCAGGGGCAGTACCATGATGGGTGACCTATTGGGAAGTGCTTGGCTGAAGGCAGTTAGGCGGCCGATTAAGCATTGTTGAGTAGGGTCAGTACTAAGATAGGTGACCGTCTAGGAATACCTTGGCCCAGTCGCATCATTTGGTATCAGAGCCTGAAGTTGGGTCCGGATCCCACTTCCGTGTGCCAGGTTCGAGGAAAAATCTCTTTAAAGAGGGGGGGAATGATACATCTCTGGTCTAGAGGGGTGTGGAACGGGTTTGGCCAGGTGGCACACAAAGTCAAAAGAGACTGGTGGCCCTTTTTTGATCCAGGATAAAAGAATAGAGTTGCGCCTCTACTATCAGCTTAAGCTTTTGGCAGAACGATAAACGCTCTTTCTGGTTAAGCATGTTGTGGCTGGGGCAGTACCATGATGGGTGACCTCTTGGGAAGTGCTTGGGTCAAGGCGGTTAAGCGGCCGATTAAACGTTGTTGAGCAGGGTCAGTACCAAGATGGGTGACCGTCTGGGAATACCTTGGCCCAATTGCATCATATGGTGAACTTAGGTCTCTCCCCTTTAGATACCAGGTCAGCTATTTCAACTAGCTTACTATCTTGCTTTTGTGCATCTTTAATCTCTTGAATCAACGTAGGTCGGATATACAACTTCGCCACTGTCTTTCTACTCAAAGCATCTGCTACCACATTAGTTTTACCCAAGTGATAATTAATCCCACGATTATAATCCTTGATCAACTCAAGTCATTTTCTGTCTCAAACTCAACTCCTTCTAGGTAGGCAAATACTTCAAACTCTTATGATTCATGTAAATGAAACACTTTTTCCTATACAAATAATGACGGGAAAATCTTTAGTGCAAAGACTATGGCTGCCAATTCTAAATTATAGGTAGGATAATTCTTCTCATGTGGCTTCAACTGTCTTTAAGCATAGGCAACCACCCTTCCTTCTTGCATCAACACATAACCCAATCCATTATAAGATGCATCACTATAAATGACATATTCCTTATCAGGGATTAGTTGTGTCAACACAGAAGCTCTTGTAAACATACTTTTAACTTATTAAAACTGGCTTGACATTTATCTGTCCACTCAAACTTGACATCTTTCCTCAAAAGCCTTGTCAAAGGAGTGGCAATCACCGAGAAACCCTTAATAAATCTTTTATAATAACCAGCAAGACCAAGAAAAATCCGAATCTAGGTCACATTCTGTGGAATCCTCCAATTCACAATCGCTTCAACCTTGTTAGGATCAACTCTTATACCTTCTGCATATATAATGTGTCCTAGAAATGTCACTTCATTCTGCCAAAACTCACATTTCGAGAGCTTGGCATAAAGCTTATGCTCCCTTAATGTCTACACCACTATTCTCAAAAGTCTTTCATGATCAGTTGGATCCCTTGAATAAACCAAAATATCATCAATAAAGACAACCACAAATTGGTCTAAATATGGTCTAAAGATCCTATTCATAAGATCCATAAGTGCTACCAGAGCATTGATTAGCTCAAATTGTTAGAGAAGTGCTCTTAAGGCAATCACTTTTAGCACTTATTGTACAAACTCATTTTATATGAATAAAGGTATCTTTCACCTAATTAATATTCATTTGTGTTATGAATGGATTGGATCTTAAATTAATTGATGAATTCCATGATATAAACATAGCATGAAGGAAATCATAATAGGATCATGATATTGAGATTCCTATCATGTGTAATTATGGTTATATCTAAATTGTTTCTAATCATAGGATTAACAAGACTAGACATTGTTAATTCGAATAAACTAGCACAAGTTATACTTCTTGATTGGATCAAACAGTAGATCTCATAATATGTAGACATGAATTGTCTAGAGTTAACATATGGATGCTTGCTAAGGTAGACAAGTTCATTAGATGACCTGATATGAGACTATCACATGGATCCTCTATTCTATGTCAGTAATAGTCTCACATAGCTTTGGTACAAGTAACCTTAGACTTGAGGTGCTCAAAGTTATCTTGAATACTAATCATGTACTTTGACTTCATTCCTTATTGCCTCAGGATTAGGTACAGCTTGAGGTATTCAAAGGTAGTTGAGTAGCCAACAAAGGATTCACCACACCTGATAAAATGAGGGTATACCCATGGCCTCTTGTCAAGATCATTACTTATGAATCTCTAGCTAGAGTAGAAATATTATGAAGATGGTCTCCAGTGATATGTCTGTAAAAGTAATGAGTCTCATGACAAGATCTAACATCACTCGGACTAGATGTGATGTAGTCAGTCAAGTAGGAGCTGACACAGAGTCCATGCTCTAAACTGAGTGGGGTTTAGAATGGTAAAAGGATGAATTGCAAGAATAATTGTCTATGGAAAAGTTCGTAGTTAAACCACTACTTTCTAGCTAATTGGAGGTCATGATGTGTTGTTAGATACTACTCATGATCTGCCCAAGATTAAATATTAATCTGAGTGGCCAATATAGTCGGGAACCTAATGGGTCACACGTATTGAAGGTGTGAAGGAGAAGTGAAATGGGCTTCTAGATCGGATCCAAAATAGTAAGAGAAAATCCAAGTCCAGTCTCGGGCGAGACGAAGGTCCTGATCCGGAAAAGGAATGTCCCGATTAGAAATAGCTAATGGATTTAAACAGAACAAAGTCCCAATCGGGAAATGTGGTTTCCCAACCAGGATTCGCTCAATATGGGCAGTTTTCCGAGCGGAAAATAAGTTTTCCAATCGGGACATGTGACATATTAAGAATTTTAATCTAATTAGGATTCTATAATCAAGGGTTACGAACCCATATTCATTGTGGACTATAAATAGTCCTCTTTCAGACTATTTCAGAAGCCGTTGCATAGAGAATTAAAGAGTTAATTCCTCTCATCTTCTCTCAAGGATTAATTCTATTGCTAGCATAATAGATTAATTCAACCCGTTCCCTAAACAGTTTTCTCGTTTCTCTCTTTGGGTGGATACCGTCAGAGGTGATCCTAAAGAATTACTGTAGTTTGCTACAACCTAGTGAGGAAGAGAATTGAAGAAAGGGTACTCATTTTGAAAGGTAATATAATTCTACTATTAGATAGTTTTAATAGTTCATGGCTACATAGATTAATTCTTCTTCTTGAAGTTTGTAAAATTTTATTTCCGCTACGTAACGTGTATGAGATGCATGTACAAACTCCAACACAAATGGCATAACTAAAAAACTCATAATGACCATATATAGCCCTGAACGCTGTCTTTGCTACATCTTCCATCTTCATTCTCAACTAGTGGTAACCTGATCTCAAATCTATCTTGGAAAATACCCTAGCACTTTTAAGCTGGTCAAACAGGTCATCAATCCGTGGTAACAGATTTCTGTTCTTAATAGTCACCTTATTCAACTGCCGGTAATTAATGCATAGTCTCAAGGATCCATCTTTCTTCCTCATTAATAGCACTGGTGCACCCCACTAGGATACACTCAGTCTAATAAAACCCTTATCAAGAAGCTCTTATAAATGCACCTTAAGCTCTTTCATCTCTGAAGGTGCCATGGATATAAGCATGGTACCAGGAGTAAGCTCAATAGAGAAATCAACTTCTCTCTCAAGAGGTAACCCTGGTAATTCCTCAGAAAACACATCCGTAAATTCATTAACTGCCGAAATATCCTTAAGATTGAGACCTCCCTTTCGGGTATCAATAACATTTGCTAAATAAGCTTTACATCCCTTTCTAATCATCCTCTGAGCTTTCAACATAGTAATAATCTATGGTTGTTGTGAAAACACTTCACTTTTCACTATCACTTCCTCTTGTTTAGCTGTCTTAAGCTTCACACATTTGGACTTGCAGTCAATTATTGCCTCATGCCTTGAGAGCCAATCCATGCCTAAAATAACATCATATTCGTGGAAAGGCAACTCAATCAGGTCTACAGGGAATTCTTTCCCATGTACTATTAATGGACAATTCCAAAATATTTTACTCACCCTCACATTATGCCCTAATGGATTCATAACTTTAATTTCAAATTCTAAATCTCCTCTTAACAACTCATGTTGATTATATATATTTGTTCAAATAGATGAATGTGTGGATCTCATATCTATGAGCGCACAAATATCAAAGCCAAATAAAGAAAACATACCAATTATGACATCAGTCCCTACTTGATCTTCTATGGCTTTCATTGCATATGCTCTCACTAGTGCTTTACTGGAACCCGGTCTATTCACCATCTCTGAGACTGCCTATCTAGACCAACCTTATCCTCGTGACGGCTGTGTCCTAGCCTATGTCGGAGTAGATTTGATGGTCTGAATAGAGGCACTACCAGCTAACAAAGGACAATCTCTCCTTAGGTGCTCTTTCAATCCACACCTAAAACATGCACTAGTGGCATACCAGCACTTTCCTCGTCGAGATCTGCCAAAAAAAACACATATGGGTACAATTTCTCCCCCTGCCTTTGTCTGAGAACTTACCACAGTTGAAGAGGCTCTAGGTGACTGTCCTCTTCCAAAAGATCCTATCTGTGGTTGCATAGAACGCTTTCCTACACCTCGTCCCTATTGACAGCTCGAAAAGAAATGACCTTTCTTCCCTGAAGAATAGGCCTCAATGGTAGTTGGCTTTTTAGGCGTTTCCTCTATCTTTCTCTTCTCCAGACTGAGGGCTGAAGAAATCGAAGCAATCACGACATCACCAACCTCATAATTGAGGCCGTCTTCGAACCTCCTGTATTTATCTCTCTCTTTTGCTATCATGTCCGAGGCATACTTGCTCAGTCTCACAAACTCCCTCTGGTATTCCATCACTGTCATCTTTCCCTGCTTCAACGCCATAAACTCCTTTTTCTTCTCATCCAGGTAAACCAAAGGAATATACTTCTTACGGAACTCTACCGTGAAGAAATTCCATGTAATAGGCTCCTCAACCTCTTGCTTAACAAGAACAAACTTCCACCACTCATATGCTTTCTCTTATAGCAATGAAGTAGTAAATATGACTTTATCTTCCAAGTCCACTTGTAACTCTTTAAATATTCTTTCCATCTTCTCAATCCAATACTCTACCTCAGTAGGATCATAATCTTTCTTACCATAGAAATATGTGGGACCATATTTCTGAAGCTTTAGGCTTAGATGAAGGTGGCGATGGTGGTTGTGATGCAGACTATGGTATAGCTCCACTCTCTCAAATATACCGACCATCTGCCGTATGAAAGGATTCTCCTCTTGTTCTAGCTGCTCAGCTGTACGCTATGAGAATTCAGGTGCTGTATCATGCCCATGTACACTTGCAGCACTAGGATGGGAAGGAGTCCTACTATCTGGGTTACTATGGCTCTCCGCGCCATGCTAGGGTCATGCTCTTCCAAAAATATCCCCTATAACACTATAAGTTGACAGAGAAGTAGCCCATATGAGAGTCAAAAAGACATGCATGTATGCATGATAACCCTTTCCCCACTTAGGTCTAGAAATGCCTAAACCTATGCTCTGATACCAACCCACTGTGATGCCCCTACCTATATAACAAGATTGCCCATTATATCACCTGATAATAGGAACAATCATATTATATAGATAGAATGCCACTATCAATGCTTCTTATATTGATTAATTACTATTCATATCATAAAGGCTTACATATATATTTTTTCATATTATATACATCAACATTTAATTTTAGCTCAAGGCCTCATCATTGTTTAGATCATATACATCATATTGTATACAATATTACAAGCCATAAATGCGGCTCCCATGTGCATGGATATACAAAATACAAAACATGATAAATTAGACTTACAAATCGTGTCTCAAATATCCTATCTGAATATGGGCTCTAGCTAGCTTGTCTTCCTTCAACTTTACTATCTATAAACTCCTTAACTTGCATCAGAAAAACTCATGCTAAGCTATCTCTAGCTTAGTGGTACATATAGGCATTGGGATTTTCCCATGCAATCATATAAGTATAGTATAAATCATATATGGCATATGAACATATTAATCATGCTTATGAAAATTAAAGAAATATGATCTCAAATGCATGCAATGTCTGTATTCCTGTCATATTACATGCCTTTACATCTTTACCATTATTCATGTCATTAATCTTTTACTATCAATCATATCTGTCATGCTCATTTTCTTTTCAATCAATAACTTCGATAAATATAGCCCAATCCTCATTCTCATGCTGGCTAGATACAGGGTGTAAAGTAGGTGAGCTAATCATCCTATTCATCTATATGCTAATTCGAGCTCCCTCAAGTCAAGCATGCTCACCCAAACCAGGGCTCAGCTAACCTAACTGAGTATAACTGTAATCTGTGTGCTCATTCAAGCTCCCTCAAGTCAAGCGTGCTCACCCAAACTAGGGCTCAGCTAACCTAACTGAGTAAAATGAATATGAGTATCAGGAACAAGAGCACCCAAGTCAAGGCTAAACAACCGGATCTTCACTCATACATCTCGTCGATATGTATCGCTTATCTCCTTCATGATGCATTATTTACCCTAAAGTAGTCCTCAAGTAGAAAAATGAGCATTTATATCAAAGCATTTCTTCATTTTAATCTCATACTTTCTTACTTCCATCTTGTTTAACATAATATACATACATGTTCACATATCACATTGATACTTATTAACATGTTTTCATATGTTTTTACATCAATCTATGACACTTGTGCATAATTGGCTTGCTTCAGACCCACTAAAATATCATTTAAACATAGGTCATATAACACCCCTTACCCTACTCTAGAACAGCAAGGTAAATGTGCGATACCGGCTTGTTTGTGGTTACCCTATTACTTTATAAAAACCATAATATTTTTTTTTAAATTATCTCATGCATCCGATTTTAAATTTCACACGTTTTGAAATTCATAATCTGTATCTTTGTTTGCATATATATATATATATACAAAAATATTATATGCAGAAATCCACTTTACATACCCCATTACAAACTATATGGAAATAAAACTTTAATTTTATATTACAAAGATTTTTCCAAAAATATACCCAAAATAAATTTTAAGGTTTTAGCTATAAATGAATGGATTCCCGCATTCTTCTAACAGTTAACTAACTTTTTAAAATATTCCAAACTTGCACGAGAGAAATTTACCATTGCCAAGCTACTAGCTTAATGGTACTTCATAGGATAAAAATCATACATATGATTTATTTATAAATTTTATATATGTCACAACATAATACTAATATCACAAACAATATTTCATATATATTCACAAATTAAATATGTCATGTAATTTAACTTGTAAAAAAGCAATCTCATTCTTTCATTATCTTTATTCATACCATTTCCTTTTATTTGTTTCTTATTAATTTTAGTTAAGCCCCTATCACCTCCGTCTAAACTCATTAATAGGAATATAGAAATTGTCATTTCCGGCTTTTTTATTCGTTGCTATTAGCATTGCCGATATTTTTCAATATTGCCACTTCTAGCTTTTTCTTATTTTTATAGAGCGCATTTCTTTTTCCCATTATTGGCATGTCAAACTATCCTCTATTCCAGTTCAAGGCTAGGTGTTTTCGGGCTTCAACATTTTTAATATTATTTCCGGATAATTGAAATTATATATATGTATGGATATGAGATACCCATATGTACAACTAAATATCAAAATATCCAACAATCATTCTATGCAAAATATACCACATGAAAACAGATCACTAAACAAATTTGCACATATATGGTAGATTCCGGCCTTGGGTTTTTGACCCAATTTCGGCTCAATTTCACGTGGATTCAGACCTTATGGTCTTCTAGAATTTTGGCTTATTGTCTTAGATTTAAAATGCAACAAAAATCGTCTCAATTCGAGTTTTCTACTAAATGTTAGAGTCAAAATGCTTGGCAGTATTCCAACACTTTTTATCCAATATTTTCAGAGTATTCTAATGACTGAGCTTTTGTGACGGAATTTTGACCTAGATGTGAGCTGAATTTCAATTTATGATCTCATAACATTTTTAATTTTATGTCTTATCTATCATTTCCAATTTGTTCCAGGACAATTCAACCTATATGGACTATGTTATGGTCAATTCAATCAAGACTGTTCAAGTGCAAGTGCAACAGGGCACTTGTAGGATTCATTACAAATTAATTATTTCCATGACCTAGATCATTCAGGTCATGCCCAAAGTTTCCATATCACATCACCATGCATAAAACTCAACATTTCATAATAATTTACCACAAAATTATATTGGCAACCATTTTTCACACAAGGCATTTTCCAAGTCACATGCAAAAGCATATATTTCATACACATTCATAATTTATGGCATGCAAGATTTTTATCTAAGAAGCACTTACCAAATCAGCATCTAGTCATCCTTTTTGCCTTCCTTTCTTCCTCTTGTTAAGTGGCCTTTTCCTTGCCCTTGTCCACCTCTTGGTGGCTACTTCCTTAGCCTTAATAAAAGAAAACAATATATCACTAAATGACACATTCATTCAAAGTTTATGCATGAACATTAAGCAACGATCCTAATGCTCCCCTACCCTTTTCCATGACTTCATTTCTTCCTCTCTTTATGTAACATCCTTGACTTTCCCACATGCATTATGACACACATTACATTTGGACATATTCATTTTATATATGTCATTCACATGAAACACATGCATACAAAGGAATTTTTGCTAGAACATGCTCACGAGGTAGACTTGCTACCGGTCGGTTTATCGTAA
>CATIWF010080591.1:0-13559 GCA_949630135.1 Balakata baccata | reverse complement strand
AATTAAGTATATAAATTAAATTAATTAAACAATAATTAAAAAGAAATAAATGCATAGGTTTTAGGCGTTTTGGAGAGAGGACTTTTATTTTGGTCTAATCCGATAATATCTCACCATGCCTTTCATCTACTTCTCTCACATATCGGAAGATCGAGAGGAGTTATTCTTTGCACAGATTCCAAGAAGAAAATCTCAAGGTGATGTTGCTTCTACATCCATTGAAGGATCAGAAGCCACCTCTTCCGATATCACCCACAACGGAGACGAGTCTTCTTTAGCTGCTTTCAAATTAAAATATGATTTGCTTCCTGATCGACTCAAATCCTGCTTAGAGTATTGTTCTTTCCTTTCATTTAGTATGCTATGCGGGAGGAGAAGTTACATAAAATTTTTCAAAAATAGACAAATTAATGCCAAAACCATATATTATTATATGATGGCATCAAACTCAATGGTACATGAAGGACAAACATTAGATGTTGTGTCAAATGAAGTTCAGAAGAGAAAAATGTTGATTCACAAACAAATAAACTGACAGCAAAAAAAAAAAAAAAAGGATATAAACTGCATCAAGGCTAGGGAATTAAAATATATCCTCAAACTTATGACTGATCATTTTCAATTCCGAAGCCAACTACATTAAGAGGGGGAAAAAATTAGGCAGCGAAGGAAGTTTATTAAGTACCACTGAGAAGAACCAATTGAAATTGCCACTGCTTGGCCAACCCCACTGGAGAATAGAGGAACTTGAAGGAAGACCATTCAAGCAGACATGGAGAAGTCAAGAACATAAAGATAAAACAACCAATAAAGAGAGACATTAATTATGTGCTGTAAAATGCGTGGACTAATTTTCCTTAAAATACCATTTGGCGAAGTTCACCATACTAGTAGAGATTGCAAGGCTGCTGGTACATGGGGAAATGCTGCCATCTTAGCTGGGCTTTCCTTATTGTTTATAATCAAACCGTGAATTTCACAAAACAAGCTGAATAAACGATTTAAGATTTATGTCAGTTAGACTTATGAAGTGTTTAGAACCAGGATTCTTATGATAGCTTATATATAAACTCCTCATAAAAACATGTAGGCATTGGTTTTTTCTTTTACTTGAGATCAAGTTACACTTATTTACAACTAAAGTCTAGGCAATAAGAATAAATGAGATTGACAAGAAGTCAAGTTCAAAATTCAAACCAAGCCAAGATGGATCTAATTTGAGAGAGTTGAGCAGAGCTTGATACAAGCTCAATCAAATTTTTTCTCCTACCGAGCTTAAACCTACTTAGACATTGAGTTCAAAACGTGTACAGCCCACCCCCATTTAAAGAGCCAAGCACAGGCACAAACATTATAAGAGATGCTGTCCATCAATGTTAAAGAGTCTCTCACATATCATCTTACCTCTATGGTTCTCCAAATTCCATAAATCTGATAACCAGAAAAAGGACAATGTATGCTACAAACATGCTTACTTATTTGCCTCGAAAAGCTGGATCCCCCAGGTTAGGTTCCACTTTATACAGCAGGCATGCTATCTTATGAACCAAATCATTGCGAGTCATGCAGCAATCAATTGCCAGTGTCCACCGCAGTTATAAGTATTTTAGAGGCCCATGGAAGCAAATAAGGTATAGAGTCAAAAGAAGGAGACAAAAGGGGATGACAGCAATTGATTAAAGACATACAATTGCATAATTCAGAAATTTAGTTTTCTCGATATCAGGTTCTCTACATTGGGGCAGATTCTGCCAAGTCCTACCAAGACAAAGATTAGGGAACTGCCAAGTCCAAGCAACAGAGGATTATCCAAATTAACTTAGCGCACTATATGGTCATCCTGCCATTAAAAGTCAATTAATTGTGAAATCTTACTTGGTTGTTAGTGTCACATTCATAAACCAACAAGCCAATGAGCTTCACCATCTACATTAATTCCTAAGAAACTACAAGGTGTCAACGAAAAGAAACAAAAATGCAAACATCTCTCAATTGCCACCTCACAAACTGCAATTTTGATATCAATGATGCTTGGTAGGAAATTTAGTGAAAACATCACAAACTTGGGTGTAGATGCCATTCAGGATAGTCATTTTCCACCTCCAATGACTGCATATCTCGCAGCATCTCTAAAAACAAATGGGTGACAAACCATAATAAGTTGATAGATGTCCCAAATGAAAGTTGTAAAGTGAAAATCAACATCTATCATAAATAGGTAATATAACAAATATTAAGAATTAAAGTTCAGACAAACAAATTTTTCTTTACTATTTAGAAATGGAAGCCAACACTCGTTACACTGTCCAACACTCACTATGCAGGTTCCCTACCTCAATGGACATCCAAAACCAGAAGAAAACAGTAAACCTGCACTCCAATAAATTGTCATCATTAAATCATATATAATCCAAGACAGGTTAGAACTGCAAACATCTATTTTCGGGAAAGAAGTTCTTCATGCTGACCAAAAAGAACATCAAGCACATAGAGATGAAGTCTCTTGATAACCAAATACAAAAATATGTATATAAGCAAAAAATAGTGCATGCAGAAGAACCACAAAAAGCAGACCTCTCTAACAATCCAGAGTTAAACACCAATAATAATAATAATAAGTAGCAGTAGCAGCAGCAGCAGCAGAAAGAACCGTTTATAGGTTAAACAAATACACCATAGTTAAACTTTTAGCTAAGCATATAGGTTCTATTCAAACACAAGATAAATCAAATGCTACATACAGATTTATGCTTAGACGGAATGAGACTTGAGCCAACCTCCCCATCCCATCTTGAAGCATTCTACTACAGCTCCACTAAAACAGCCCCGGAAAGGATATATATATATTAAAAAAGGAAAAAAAATCTAAAAAAACTTCCTCCTGCGTTGTTAAGCCAAAGTAGGGAAAAAATAAAGAAAACAAGTCAGCTCTTCTTTATTTTTCCCCCGACCAACAAAATAGGAAGAAAACTAACTAAATCTACATGAAGCACCATCCGTCCAAAAGGTAAAGAGATAAGCAAAATGCCTATTGATTCAGAGAAGAGACTTACAATAACACGGGACAATTAGATTAGTCACCACTGCCAATGCTCTTCTGTAAGTTCGTTTCTACATCATTGTCACCCTTCTCTGCAGCTATGTTTTCCACAACAATCATATTACCAGAATCATCAACCTTTGGCAACACCTCTTTTACAAACACATTTTCCATTCGAACCTCATTCATCACTTGTTCATCTTGAGATCCATCATCCTTTAATATTGCTTCATCTTTCACTTCAAAGTCACTTCCTGCAATTTCATTGTTAATTTTGTCCTTCACAACTTCTTCACAACTTGGTATAATCTCTTCCATATGAACATCGTGACTCACCTTAACATCATTATTAACATTCCTACTTTCTACATTTCTACCTATATACTCCATCACGCCCTCATTATTGTCATCTCCAGTTGCACCAACATCAGATCCTCCATCACTTTCATTCTCATCATTCTCCGAAACATTTTCAACAACCTCCTCATTAGCATATTCAACAGGCACACCCCCACTAACCTGACCCTGCTGCCTCTCCAAGAATTGCATTCTCCTCCTCAAATCCCCCAACTCTCTCTCCATCAAGAACAACCTCTCCTTCAAGGTCAAATTCTCTTCCTCAAGTTGTGCAATATGGCTATCCTGATCGTCTACTCTATTCTCCAAAACATTATTATAGCTATAGTCAACGCCAACACCCCCATAAGTTGGATATATCATCTCGAACCTACTCAAATCGTGGTCCAATCTCCTTTCCACCTCAACATGTTCCTCCACATCACTCTCACTAGACCCATTTCCTTCGTCTTCATCATCATCATCATGAACATCTGCATCATTCCCAGGTGATCTCAATCTTATCAGACCCTTCATCGATCCATAACCATCAACACCCCATTCTTCCTTGGCCATGTCACCCAACACCTCCCTTGAGGGTGAGAACATGGGAGTAGGCAATACGGCAGGGGTCACTGGACAAGGGGATACCAAGGAAGCAATACCCCCGGCCTTTTTAGCACGAATAATGAAAGATGTTGTGTTTCGTGGTGCATAAGGAGCAAACCGATTGTTGAACTTCTTCTTCGGGTGGTAGTATTTTCGAGCTTTCATTCGATTTTGTGTTTGTAGATCGTTGAGGCTGGGGGGCTTATAACCTCCGGCACTACTAGGACCGGCGACGGCCAAAGCGGGGTTGGTTATGTTGGATATATTAGGTGGCAAGGGCTTTTCCATAGGCTTTCTTCTCTGGTCTCTGTTGTTGAAATTTTTAACCTTCCAGTTCTTGTTGCTTCTAGGCTTTGATGGGATAAAGTTAGTATTAGAATTGAACTTCAAAGTGTTTTGCTGATTCTGAAACTTCTTGTTCGGATCCATTAGAGACTGCTGCTGTGGCGGCCATTGCTTATAGCTTCTCTGATTCATCATCATCAAAGGAGGCTGCTGCTGCTGCTGGCTGATTCCTCCACTGTGACTCATCATCTGAGACTGAGGCTGGACCGGATTCAACACCTGCGGTAGAGGAGGTTGATTCATAGCCTGAGATTGAACCAAAACCGCGGGGTTCTGGTTCAAAATCTGTGGCTGAACGGGATTCATTACCCGAGGTTGATTCATCATCTGTGCCTGGCTCATCATCTGCGGCTGATCGTTCATTATCAGCGAAACCCCAGAAACCCTAGAAATTTGGACGAACGTTTTTCAGATCGGGGAAAAAGAAAAAGAAAAGGAAGAACAAAATCTAACAGAATACTAAATATTGATCCAAATTTCGATATTGTTGTTCATTGGTCATTGAGAGATCTGGAAATTTCTTATACTAAAAGTCAGGTTCTTCGCAGTGTTAAGATGAAAGCAACTATGAAGGATTTCTTATATAGGAGATGAAAGAGACGCCGAGGCGGTTAGATTACTTTTCACAAATCGCAAACGGCAAATGGACGTAGATAAGGACATCCACGTGTCGAATTTTGGACGTTGGATCTTGCTTGATAGGGGGGGATATTACGTATTTGGCCCTCCTATATTTGGAACTAAAAAAGTAAATTTGTTCGGAAAATTTTTTTTTTTCTTTCAATTTTTAAATAAAAAGTAGTTATAGAAAACTTTGTGCATCTTATATTGGAAAATGTACTCAGTTTCATAAATAAAAATAAAAAATTATACTTTTTTGAGTTTTTATAAATAAAAATAGAAAACTATCTCATAATTTAAAAAATTTTGGAAGTATATTTCTTTTTTTCCAAGTTAGAAAACAAATAATAAATTATATGTTATATTGATAGAATTCTATTTTATAAGAGCAAAAACCAATCCATTTACCGAACCGATCATGTTTCCTTTTAATTGATTCAATTATTTCGGTTTTCAGACCTAATCGGTTCTATATTTTATACTAATTTCAGTTTAATCAGTACGGTTTTACACTTACTTCAGCATCGGGCTTGTTATATTTCAGCAATTTAGTATTCAATTTTTTTTATCAAACCAACCAAATGCTCACCCCAATATTTAATCCAGAATCTAATTTACCCAGCTCTGGCTTGCCATTTTTATTCTTCATTACTTCATTTAAACATCTTTAATAAAAATAATAATAGTTTTAACCTTTTTGTTGAAAAAAAAAATAAAAAATCTAAAAGCCCAATAAAAAGAATTAAAAAAAAACTCAAAATAAATTAGAAAAGCCAGACTTAAGAATGATATTTGCCTGCCTTTTTCATAATTCCAAAAAAAAAAAAAAAAGTCCAGGAATCTTTTTTAGTAATCACGATTTATAATTAACTAGTTTTGTTAAAGTAGATTCTGTAACACAATAGGATAGAGCAAGTAAAGGATTTGTCACCAAAACTTTAAATCTATAAAATAAAATTACAACTAATGGACAATAATAGTTAACCTATGAATAGTCCGACGACCAAAGCTGAGAATTCTTAACATGGAGAAGAGGTCATTTGTCCAGCCTGGATGCTACCGTGTCCATGCCACTGTTTCACTGTGACCTAATAATCTTTAAGCCAAAAAAAAAAAAAATTCTGACACTTGAAAAAATGTAGAAAAGGAAAATGACAGTAAAACAAACATTCAATGCAGGGCTAATGAGATGCAGAAAAAATTTTCAAATATGCAGTACAACAATCATAATGGACATGGCAAGCTATTACTGTGGACGAGTTCATTGTGCAGCGACTGGAAATTTAGGTTAAGCTTTGTAGACAAGATCGATCCTGACAGGTATCTAATTCATGTATTGGAGTTTTCTCTTTTTTTGAGCTTTCGCACAAAAAAATAAGGCAGGAATGACAGATTTTTATGTGCCAGAAGAAAACTGATACACTGCTTTCACCAGGCTAATATGTGGTCATTCATAAATAAATTCACAAAAGCTTTGCATCATTAATATCTGAAAGAGAACGAAATCCTAGCATGGGAAAGAGGAAGCAGTTACAAAGATACATACAGAGTTAGGACTTCTCATTGGCGTTGTTACCGGCAAGAATTAGAGAAATTTCCAGTCCTCGGCTAAAGGCTTGGTTGAACATGAGCCTGGTTTGGAATGTTGATACAAATGGAAACCATGAAAATAAGGCAATTGGAATGAATATTATCATCCCCATCCCAGCGTCATATAGACGCGCAATTGAACGGATGGACTTCCATAATCCAAGCTTCTTCATCAAAGGCTTCCATGCAGCAGCAACCTGAAATTAAGAGATATTCCAACATTACAAGGTGTTGGCGGTCAGATGCACAATTAAGTATCAACCAGCATACCAGATACAGATAACATGAAGTGAAAAAGTATTCAGTCAAAACTACTAATACATCCTACCTTTACGCTCACTAATCAGTAAACTAATTTTGATCATCTTCCGATGAATGACTCAACTTTTGGAGTATGAAATTATTCTCATTCTAACATGACAGATAGCATGCGATCCTCCTCCAAATCACAGAAATTAGAGCACACTAAATGTGTAGTAGAGCTAGGTCCAGCAGCATATTACTTGAGATTGACTCAACACAAACTCAAAGTTGCACCCAAACATATCTAGCTTTAATTTTTATAATCAAACTCGAATCAATAAGATATTCATGGTACATGAGCCCAAGTACCTTGCAATTTAAATTTAATTAAAAAATTAATTCAAATTAAAGCTGGAAAATGCTCAAGAAAGCTTGAGTTTGAGTTCAAATAGCACTAAATATCATGTATGTATTTGTGATAAAATGATAAATATCGTAAATTACTATTCAAATGTAACATATAATAGAAAAAGCATTTTTGAAATTATATAAGAACATGAAGAAATGATTTTAAGTAATGAGCTACTCGAGTTAAATGCTATATTTGAACTCGGCATGACTCATCACTCCAGCTACTCAAGATTAAACTCAATCAACAGAAGCAGCGCCAAGTTCAAATATTTTGCAATTCTAAGTAGCAATAGTTTACATTCCTCCAGCATGATGAACATTCTGTTTCAAAGCCAGGCCCACATAACAACATATTGAAGGAAATGCTTTCTAAGTATGAAAACGCATCTGTAAGGAACCTAGGTACACTGTTTTTCAAGTAAGGTCTCATGAACTTGAATAAGATGAACGGCAAGGAAAAAATACACATTAGATAACAAGAACTCACAGAAAGAATTCCCCATCCAGTTGGTATAAATGCTAGGATGCAAGCAAAAATGTCTGGAACTGACAAGTTTGTCAAAACAACTGCAACAGCCAAACCCGCCAAAGCCAACAAGAAGGAGACTCCTTGGATGAAGCGCAACAATAGCTGAAAATTGACAGAAATCTTCTGACTGAAAGTGAATACCTGTGAAACAAAAGTTTTAAGAGTTCATGCATATCCAAATCACATGCAAAGCCATGATCACAAGTAATTCCAACATTTGGGATTTTGGAAGTCATATTATTGCACCTTGAAAAGAATTATCAGCACAGCCAAAACAATCCATGAAAATCCATACACCTACAGAAAATATCAACCACTTAGATACAAGATCCCTTTGATATTCTTATGCAAAGAACATAAGAAAAGAAGAAAAATGGAAACAGTCTAGGAAGACTAGCCAATAAAGGCAATATTCTGCTTGGCCCATATGCTCATGTGGGATTAAATGAAATGCTTTCTATAGCAGAATGAAATTAAACTGAGGCAGAAAAATAGATATTAAGACGCACTGAACAATCAGTGCCAATCTCACGAAAATGTAGCAAGTTATAACATCTATTCTAAAGAATGCTGTTACCGATAATGATGTATTATCCCCCTGTATATCAAGCTTGTATACAATGCCAAATTGGAAAATAAAGAATCTTATACTCAAAATGGTCTCCATTATCCTCCCACCCAGCGTCCGAATATGCGCCTGCAAAGAAATATTTAAGACCATTAAAATGTATCAAGGTCAATAAATCATGACATAATAACAAAAAGAAAAATTAAGAAAAAAACAACCATCTATGGAATTGCATGGCTGGTGACCAAGGTTTAGTTTGCCCTAATGCTTGAACAAGAAAACTTTAATTTGACGATCCTATAAAACATCCAAGATGAGAAATGAGATTTATGTGATCAAATGCTTTCCCTCAGCATAGCTCTGATAAGCCCCAACATGTTACTCTTGTGCTAGGAGCGGGTTGGTCAGTGGTTATAGTAGTTATGGGATGGCCATTGTATTGCAATATGTTGATTCTTCTAAAATATTCAGGTCTGAGTTTGTTTAAGGGTAGATTAGAGATTTTGTTTGCAAGTTGTTGCTTTAGGGTTGTAGAGATAAGTTGGCAGCTGCTGAGGGAGAGTTATCTTGAGTATTTTCTTAAGAAAAGTCCTTAGGACTGTGGAGAGTGCAGGTCTCTCAAAAGCTTGTGATTATTGTTCTTCAATTCAATTTCTTTCTAGATCTCATTTCTCTTTCAATTTCTTTGCTTTGTGCATGTTGATTCTTATCAATTGGTATCAGAGCAGGTGATCCATGAGGAAGTATTCTTGGCAAAGATTGGATCAAACATTCCAGAAGCTTGAGCTAACCATTTTCATTGGAGTCAACCTCGAGGGGAGGGTATTGATAGTGGAATAGCTCTTCAATGGGCCATAGCTCAACGATACTAAGAAGATCGACGCAGCGACAGAAGCATTTGAAGGGAATGCGCAAATGTGGTATGAGAAATAGTCTAGTATACAGCCAATCTTGATTTGGACAGAGATGCACCGGCTGTTGTTGATCAAATTTCGAGCTTCTAAGGTGGAACCATAAGCTGTGGGCAAAGCTGCGATAAGAAAAACCAGTGCTAGAAATCAAAGCTAAGCCACTGGACGAGAAACAAGGAAAAGTGTTTGTTACCAAAACCAGCAATGGATCTAAACCAGAAATTGGAACAGAAGATTTGCTTATGGTTGCAATTGATGAACAAGAAGTTCAGCGACCGAGAAATGAGGAAGAGAAGAGTAGCAGTCACTGCAGAGAAAGTGGAGCATAAACCAATTTCCTCTGAAACCTTGGATGAAATTTCAGAGGAGAAGACAAATAATGTTAGAGAGTTTGTGACTGGAATTAAGCCAAACAACATGGCTGCGGTGAGGAAGGAGGTTCTCCTTGGGTTGAGACAGGCCAATGATTTAGCCCAAGGGGCTGAAGGAAAATTGGGCCCTATAGCTGCAAACGAAGTGTATATCCACATTTTTTTTCAGTTAGTAAATGGACATATGGTTTTCGATGGTGGAGGATTCAATACCTTCCAAACGGTCCGTTCCTGCATTAAAGATGGGTTATTCGGCTATGATTCTCTCATCCTTCCAGTGAGTCGACTCTTTCAATAACTCTGGTACCGGTTCCCTCAAGGATTTTGCTGGTGTTTCGACACTGATCAACATTGTCCAGGCACTTCAAGTTTCTCAAAGTGGCTCATCTGAAGGTGTTGATGCTGAATTGGTTAAAGCAAAATTAGAAGATTACAAAGCATATCAGAGCATGGACTTGAATGATAGAACAAATGGAGAAAAGGATGTGGACGATGGTGATGATGATGGTGATGCAAATACTGTTCTACAGCCAGAATTCAAGGCTAAAACCATAATAATGGGTGAAATTTTTCATAGAAAATTGATTGAAGCTGGAATTCAAGGCTGCAGAGAAGAAAATGGCCTGCACCAAGTTGGGTTAGGCCATAGACTTGGCTCAACAGGCTAGAGAGAAACTGGGCCCAGTCCAAGTTGCTGCAAAATTAGAAATTACTTCTATTGAATCTCTTCTTTTTCAAATTTTAGGCATTTGTTCCTCTCAAGTTCCAGTATATCTTGCAAATGGAATACTAGAGGTGGACCCATTTTTACAAGGTAAAACACTGCCAACAATCACACATGAGGCGTTCAAGTCCTGCCCAGGAAAAGACCTTAAAAATTTTCGAAGGGTCAAAGATGATGCTAATTGTTGTCATCATTTGTTTGAGCTATGTGGGAAACTAGAGGATGAGAAAAGGATACATGATTGCAGGAAAATTAGGAATTTATTTCCAATTTAGAATATTTCCTCTTTGTATTTTAATTTTCTTCCTTTTTTATTCCTTGATTCTAGGTAAGAGTTCTATATAAACTTGTATATTTCTTTGTAACGTTTAAAGAAATACAAAAAAGAGATATTTCTCCTTTTCCAACACGGTATCAGAGCTGGGTTACCAGCCTTTTTTTTCTACATAAAAAGTATGTTCTCTAGGGTTTTAATACCCAATTTGATTAAGAGAGTTTAAGCTCTCACCTCCTACACCAGAGGAAGCGCCGATCGCCGACCAGTTCTCCAATGAAATTTCTGTGGACAGCTGAGGTAGCATGTGACCACACGCGCCGACACAGCCTTCCGCTCCGATCCAACGCACCAGCGCTTGAACTTTTCTCTAGTGACCTTTTTTGAGGATCTTTGTTCCAAACTCCTTTCAACAGTTTTCCAACCCTGTCTGACCTTTTTTTAAATCTCTATTTGACTGTGTTGATTTTTCTCCTTCATACAAATGGCAAGCAACAATCGCTGGAAAATAGCCCTCACTGATTCAACCAGCAATAATTCAATTGTGTCTGGAGAAACTACTTCAAACATGAATTCAATATCATTTAGCAGCCCGATAAAAGGATATAATATCCATCAGCTTAATTGGAAAAATTATGTAGAATGATTTCAAACTGTTCGTCTGATTCTAGAAGGCAAAGGAAAGTTTGGTTATCTGACAGAATAGGTGGTAAGACCTGCTAATGAGAATCTAGCTCTTAAGATATGGAAGTTAGAAAATTTCTTGATTACAGCATGGTTAGTGAATTATATGGAACCTATTATAGGTAAACCATTTATGTTTCTGCCAACAGCCAGAAATGTTTGGGAAGCAATTCGGGATACCTATTCTTATATGAAAAATTCATCTCAAATTTTTGAGTTAGAATCTAAACTTTGGCATGCCAAACAAGGTGACCAAGATGTAACCTCTTACTACAACGAGTAGATGACCTTGTGGCAAGAATTAGACCTCTGTTATGATTACGTCTGGGAATATGCAAATGAAAATGTCAGATTCATGAAGAGACGAGAATGATCGTGTCTCCATGTACTTGGCAGGACTAAATAAGGAGTTAGATGAGGTGCGGGACATAATTCTTGGAAAGACACCTCTGTCAATAATTTGTGAAGCTTTTTCCAAAGTTAGAAGAGAAGAAGCACAACAAAGTGTAATGCTTAAAAACAAGTCTGTTTCCATCAATAGCTTAGAGATGGATATTTCAGCTATAACAACACAAAGGTTCCAGGAGGAAGGAAAAAATGATGACAAATGACAGTAGTGTGATACACAAGAAACATGCTGGAAAATTCATGGCAAACCAAAAAATATGAAAAAGAATTCTAGTGGAGGTTGCGCATTTCAAGCTATCTTAGATCAAAAGCAACAGTCTTTTTCAAGTTCATTTCTTTTTACTATGGAACAAATAGACCAATTGTACAAGCTTCTTGAATCTCAAAAAACTCCTTGTTCCTTAGCTCAAAAAGATAACTATTTGCAAACTGCTTTTGTTAGTGTCAATTGTAATCATGCTTGGATAATTGATTCAGGTGCAATTGATCATATGACTAGATTGTCAAGCCTTTTTTCTTCAAATAGTTCTTGTGCAGGAAATCAAAAAATTAAAATTGCAAATGGCTCTTTTTCAGCCATTGCCGGAAAAGGTTCCACTATAGTGTCCCCATCTCTTACTCTTCATAATGTTCTTCATATTCCCAAACTCTTCTGTAATTTGTTGTCTACTTGCAAGTTAGGTCGTGATCAAAATTGTCAAGCTAATTTTTTCCCAACTCACTGTGTGTTTCAGGATTTGACCTCGGGAAGGATGATTGGCAGTGCTAGATAGAGTGAAAGACTATTTTTTTGAGGATGGTTCTGAGTTGGGGGGACAATCCCACCAAATAAGTACCTATTTTGAATCTATTGTTTTTGCTAAGAATGATGTTATAGCATTTTAGGTTAGGTTATCCTAGTTTTAGATATTTGAAACATTTGTTTCCTAATTTATTTGATAATAAAGATTCAGCCTTATTTCATTAGGAAATATGTGAGTTTGCAAAATATCATTGCACTTTTTTTCCTTAACCATCAAAACCATTCACTATGATTCACAGTGATATTTGGGGCCCAAATAAGATAAGTACATCATCTGGTAAGAAATGTTTGTTACTTTTGCTTATGATCATACTCGACTTTGTTGGGTATTTCTATTGAAAGAAAATCAGAAGTTGAAAAGGTTTTCAAAACCTTTTACAATATGGTGCAGACTCATTTTCAAACTAATATACAAATTTTTAGAAGTGTTAATGAAAAAGAATATTTCAATATGATCTTGGAAAATTTTTTTTTGAAAAAGGGATCATTCGTCATAGTTCTTGCATTGATACACCTCAACAGAATAGAGTTGTTGAAAGGAAAAATAAACATTTATTGGAGGTGGCTCATGTATTACTTTTTACTACTAAAGTTCCAACGTATTTATGGGGAGAAGTTTTAACTATATCATACTTAATAAATGGACAAAGTTTTGCAATATCAAACTCATTTCCAAGTGTTCACAACAATTTTTCCTCATGCCAGACTTTCTGCAAATCTCCCTCTAAAGTTTTTGGATGCACAACTTTGTCCATGAACATAGGAAAATTGGCAAACTCGAACCTAGAGCTATAAAATGTGTTTTCATTGGTTATTCCCCACATTAGAAAGGTTATAAATGTTTTGATCCAGTATTAAAAAAATTGTCCTAATGGATGTCATATTTTTTGAAATACAACTGTTTTTTAAGGATATTCATCTTCAGGGGGAGACTAATAAGGAAGATTCATTGGTCAACTCTTATGATGATATCTGTAAAGAAACAATAATTGAGAGAAATCGATTATTTCATTGATAGTAGAAAGCTCTATATATACAATTCTATGAATATAAAATAGGAAACAAATATATAAAGAATAGGAAACAAGACAAA
>CATIWF010080586.1:0-12578 GCA_949630135.1 Balakata baccata | reverse complement strand
GACAGTGATCCAAAAGAAGAAGCAAATGATTCTCAAGAACATACTTCACCTTTATATTCTTTTTAGGAGGAAATTCAATTATCTTTATCATATTTGTCGTGCTCCACACAATTGAATTCATTTTTATCAAATTATTTTTCTTTAAAGAAAAATAGGTTCTTTACAGTCGCTCAGAAAAGAAAAACTATCAAATTTTGAATTCTTGATCTTTGCTCTTTTGTGCATACAATGCATTAGCATGACACTTTCAAGTTAAAAATCCATAAAATTGGCATCTTCAATCCAATGTGCCATAGAACCAAAAGGGTATGTCCAACACAAGGCAAAATAAAAATCAATTTTCTTACATAACAATGTACTATAATGATCAGTCTATGAATGAATATATAGACATGGTTTAGATAAGAAATTTTCACAGTATATAGGTTGGTGTCCTTGTCTGAATCGCCTTCATTTGTCACACTGAACCAAGTGAGTTGAAATAAGTCCATGCTTCCTGTTCAAAAAGGAGCAAATGAGTCTTATTAATCAAATTTAAAACTTATGATAAGTTAATTAGGAATGAAAGAACATAAATATCTGCATATATGATTAACTAAAATATATTACCTGTAGAATATCGAAAACTTTCTGTGCTATGTATTTTTGATGTGAAGTAGCACCTTTCTGCTGTAGTTTATCAGGGTGTAGACTAAGTAAGGCCTTTTGATATGATCTTTTCACTGCATTTCCTTCAATAATATCAACAAGAGGAACAGGTTTCCACCCATTTCCAGGCCAAAGAACCTGCATTGCAATCAATCTCAGTTTTTAGTTACTATTTGCCTATATTCCTGACAAAAAAAGAGCCTTGAATCATGAAGAAATGCAGTTTAATTGGTAAGAGGCGACAATCTATCTGAGAATAGTAGAAAAAAACCTGCGTAAAGAGCTGAAGATTGAACAGAATTTGCATTTCTAGAGTAAATTTTGATCTTTCAGATAATTGAATGACTCACATATTGTAAAGTCGAGAGCAGGGAACGGATGTTCCCTTCCTTTCCAGTTGACCACTTCCTGATTTTAGCATCAATGGCCTGCAATATATGATTTAGAATTAGCACCCTCCCGACATCAACAAAAGAAAGGATGAACAAATTTTTGCGTATGTTTAACGTTACTCCGATTTCTTGGCTGTCACCATCTCGTTGCAGTTCGTTCTCATCTTGGCTTAATTCTTTAATCTGTTCATAAAATCAAATTAAACTAGCTGTCAAAGAGGGATTAGAAAGCTTGCATCCTTTGAAACATTTTTAAATCAGGTTTCACTGTAAGTTTCTTAATTTTTTAAATTACTAGGGATAGCATGGTTACATTTAATTGTTATGAACATCGCATGTTATATTAACTATGTTAAAACAAGAAAGTCGACATTTTTGTGTCTAATCATCCAGAAAATGAACAAATTTTTGCATGTTAAAAAAAAAGACTGATTACACACCAGGATCTTCTCACTGAAAGAATCATTTAGATGTCCATCCATTGCTTCTGACCCATCAGGAATTGATGCTGAAATAGCATTTCAAACGTGTCATATTCATTTCTTTGAACAGATATACTCAATGTCCCCCCAAAAAAAAAACTGAGCGAGTGGAGATTGTCCTATTAAGTAGTTCACTTTAGTGAAAAAGAAAGATGTGATTTTGATCGGCATCCACATGTAGGTATTATGTGGAAAATTACATTAATTTTTTATGTAGAAATGGTAAAGGATTCATACTTTGGAAAATTTCATCATGGTTGAAATATATAGAATTAGATCAATGTGAAATATGATCATGATTCTCCACTATATATCGTTATTATTAGAGTATACAGGACAAACATTTTGTGAAGGTAGAAAATACCTTAGTTAACATCCAGCAATTATAAATGACCTATATTCCGTTATGCATCACATCATTCTACATTCAACTGATCCTTCCTGAATATATATATATATATATATATATATAGGCCTCATCAATAATCTTACTGAAAATCAACGCATACCTGCAGTTGATGCTGAGCTATCCTCAAGTCCAGAAGAAATATTCGACTTATACTTGCTGGTCCTTGCCTGAGAATGATGTTTCTCATACTGCTCTAGAAATTCATCTACCTTGAATTATTCAGGAAAGATTTTAGCATTTGACAGAGTGTTGTAATGTTTAATGCAGAGGAAAGCAAATAAGAAAACTGATTATGCTGATTACTACAATTGGAGCATCTGGTGTACTGGTCATATTCATATTAGGCAACTGCACTTTCTCGTTCACTTTGGTTGTGGTGACATTATGATTATCTTGCATCCAGAATTTGCCTCTCTCCTTCCACCTAGAGCTCCGACTTTGAGAGGTCTCATTAAAGTTGGGTTGGTCTGAAGCATCCTGGTTGAAAATTTTAACAAATTCCTTGACCTTTCCTCTAGTTCGATTTTTTGCAGGGCTATCTTGTGAATTTGTGGGCAAACCTTGAAAATTGGCTCTATCCCTTTCTTCGTTGTTCAATATAGTTCTTTCTCCTTGTTTGCTTACTTTTTCCCCAGCATCAAGTACTGATGCAGATTTTTTGGTGCTTTTCCCCTTACTTTCTTCTAATTCTTTCCTGAAATTTATCTCATCGGTGCCTGCACGAAAAAATAAGTTCAACATTAGGAAATCAAGAAGCAAGAACCGTGATCGAGAATATGATCAGCCTTTATCATAATCATTACCTAACAGCAGAGAACGTAGTGTTTGTATGTTGGTCTTGGAAGCTTCTTGTGTAGCCACAGAAGTTTTCCCTTTTTCTTCTTTTGAATCCTGGAAGGTAACATTACCATGACTAACTTTGACAGTTTCTTGATGAGTGCTTGGGATTTCAGACTCGGATTTACAAAGGGTTGCCTCCTCAATGGACCGCTTTTGTACTACATAAACATCAGTGGAGCCATTCTCTTTATTATCAAGCTCAATCTCACAGGACTTAGCATCTGATGACACACCATTAACATCCTGTGAAGTTCCAGTTGGCAATTCCTTCGCCATGCCTACACATGCTATCCGACTTGAAGCGCTTGAACTCCTCTCAAATTTCGACTTATCCTTCACTTTTGAACTATATCTTCCTTTAAATGGCAATGCTAGGGGTACCCCTTTGCTTGCCCATTTGTAAATAGAGAAGTGAAACTGGTGGCTGACATCTGTAGCTTCAGAACAATTTGAATCCTTTTTTAAATTGCTGCTTTTGTCTATTTCATCAGGTTTTTCCAAGCTTGTTGGCTCTGTATTGCTATGAGATAGCTCCAGCAATAAAGAGCTCTCCGAAGAAGCAACATTCCTCGACTCCTCCTGAACTTGGTTTGAAAATCTAGACAAAGGAGAATTTGAATAAAAGCTTATACCGTTTGAAATGCAATCCTTATTTTTAGGATGATTACGGGCCCCGGATCCAAATGTCGGTAAATCTGACCCTTTAATCAGTTTGGCAGGGAGGCTGCAAATTTAGCAACAGTTTATGTAAGCCTTAAAAAATTCACAAGAAAGAAAAACATCTAATATCCATCATACTTGGTAAATCAACGCAAAGCAATATCTAAGTAATAAGTGAAACTGAGAATAAAGAAGCTGCAGTATTAATATTATTAAAAGAAAAATAAATCCAAATTGATGATCAATGAAATCTTAAACAGAAATCAATTTGACACCCCCCAAGTTACAGATATTGGCAGGCAAACAAGAACAAACATGAACCTAAAAAACATTCTTAACTAATACTGGATTTACCCCAATGAAACACCAACAGAATTAGAAAACAACCAAGTGTTTTGAAACTATCTGATTTTTTACATAGCCACAAGCTATAAGATGCATTAACAACAGTGACTAGGAGTAAACCTAATACCTGAACTGTGTCGGTAGTGATGAACTCGCGAAGGATTCAAAAGCTCTAGGTGGAAGGGGACGGGCAGGGCTTAAAACTCTTGAACCAGGAGTCGAAGAAAATGGATCTCTATCATTCTTCCTTGGTGAAGAACTCAAAGACTCACTGCCTCTGAAAATATCATGAAAAAAGTCATCACTTGGATATCGCCTTCTGTTAACACCTTCCTCTCCAAAAACCGGCTTCTCACTCAGATCAGACCACATATGGCGATATGAGCTTGTTTCCTCATCACTTCTTAATGCAAATGAATCTATACTTTCACCAAAGCTGCATCTCATCTCCTGAATCGACGCCCGCCTTGGCGGGCCACCAAACACATCGTGGAAATCAATATCAGGACTCTGTGAAGAAGAATTTGAATGAGGGCTATAACCCAAAAGCACGCTCTCTCTGTGAGAAAAAGTCTCCATTTTTATCAACACCAAAGAAACATGACAAACTAATTCAAAAAAAAACAAAGGCGGGAAATCAGTATGCAACTGTAAATGATCTTGGCAACTGAAAAAGAACTAATGGGTATTGGTTGTTGAAGCAAAATTAGCAGAGATTATAGGTTTTTGAGGATCTTAATAGCAAATAATAGAGGTTTTGTGGATGAAGAGAGTACAAACAATAATGTAGAAGATTTTGAAAAGGAAAACACAGCGGGCGCGGTGGTCAAGTGTAATTACAAGCCACGAGATCTATGTGGGGTTTGGCAAGTGGATAAGGTGAAAGAAAATTCCAAATGATAATAGTAAAAATTTGTCCTGAATCAAATTTGGAAATTAATTTCTCTTGGCGACCGTTAACTCAGATTTTTTGTGATACTACGTTCGTTATTGGGACAGTTTTCTTCTTTCTTATACCCTGTAAAACTTATTCAGGATGGCAGGCTGTTATTGTCCGTGAAATGACTTCTTGCTACTTATTGGCACAAGTGCCTTGAGAAACCTTCCCTCTATTATTGACCACGCAAATTAAACACATAACAAAATACAAAAATACAAACGAAAATCGAGTCTTAGTTGCAGCAAACAAGAAAAGATCGAAAGAGATTGTGGAACTTAAATTTTGAAAGTAATGGCAACCGCGGCGGTGGGTGAGGAATGAAAAGCAAACAATCTTTTCCCCCGTTTCATAGGGATGGCGAAGTGTATGAATGATTCATGACTCATGCCCCACCTCCATCAATGTTCATTAATGTACCTGCTACCACTCATCATCTCAGATTTCTGCAATGCAACGTAACAGCTATTCGTGCCAAAAGAAAACAAAAATTGAACAAGTACAGTGTGACAAAATTTTCTGTAGGAAGCTGGTAAAGCTTTGTTGAGATTGCTGGTGTTGGATATATATCACAAACATGCCGAAGGAGGTAACAAAATGAAACTAAAGTGAAGTTGCAGAACAATACAAAATAAGATCTCAAACTCAAAGAAAGAAACAGAAGGAAAATTCAAATTAAGCTACCCGTATCATGTGAATTATAACAATAATCAAACCATGAACATTAAATTGGCCCAACCTAATCTTGTGAAGCTATATCTCTACCAATCAGATCCATCAGGGAAAGGCTCCAATGCGTCTTGCTTTCCGTTAACATAAAACTCTACAACTGCTTTCATTCTTGGAAGTTTATCTGGATGGTAATTTACATGAACAATAACAGGCTTCAATTTCTTTAGGTTAGCATCTTTCCTCACACTCTTGAAAAGGACCTTACTGTTCATAAACATATAGAAATCCATAGTTCTCTTTGCAGCATGGAGCCCATCATACCCAGGATGTGAAGGGAAAAAGAGTTCCTCGTTGAAAACTGCTTGGTCCCACGAGTTTGGCTGCCGAGATAAACGATCAGCCACACGATCCAAAAGCTCAATTGCAGGAATAGTAGGCCTTAGATAAAAGAAACCAGAATTGTAAACCCATATCCTCATTGTATGAGCATAACGAGCCCAACCCATTGCAGGTTCATCGAAAACATCGTCATATCCATAAGCTGTCATATTATCGTGACCATCAGTCATAGATTCAACGTCTGAATCCCTGTAAAGATGTTTAAATGGGTTCTGCAAGTACACTATATCAACATCTGAAAGTAGAACACTGTAGCCCAACTGCAAAAATTCCCTCAAGATACGGAACTTCAATCCAGAGACTGCATGGTTGCCTCCTGTTCTTGCAACTGAATCGATGCCTTCATCTGGATCTCTTTTATAAACAGGAACATCATTTGACTTGCAGAAATCTACAATGTGGTCATCTAATGCTATAACCAGGTAATTGGGTATACCTACTCTCTTAATACTAGTGAACCACACTTCTAACATGCTTTTCACATATGAATTTGCAAGTGCAACTATAAGCTCCTTTCCAACAGCAACCTCCTCCAAGAGTTTTGCCAATCTTGGATTCACGGATGGATCAGGAATAACAGTGGGGTTAGTTCTCAAACTCTTCACAGTGCCAAAAGATCCAGCTTTGTGCTGTTTACCCAACACCAAAACCTGCTTCTGTGCATGATCTTTTCCTTGTTCAGCCAGCTGCAACTTCTCATTTAGCTCCCTTACCTGCTTCTTCAGCTCGGCATTCTTCTCTGATAGTGAGACAATATCTGATTTAAGCATCTTAATTCTTTCTGCTGATTCACATGAAGATGAGCCAACCTAACAAATAAACAATAGGAAAAATCGTGATATGCATAAGCATCCAATCAATTATCATATGAAAATAATGCAGACCTCAAAAAACAATTCAAAACAATAAAGGCAGAATACGTCTTCTAAAAGCGAAAGACACAATTTAATGAACACGTCTTCTAAAAGGGACAGCAAGTGGATTGCGAATCAAACAAGAGTAAGCATTTAGGAGACGCCATCGCAATTAAAATAATACCACAGGCCCTTCGAAAGTATTTTCAGTAATCTGTAGCCGTTTTGAATTCCTCCTGATAAACTCACCAAATAAATTAAAGAACTCCCTTTTCTGATTGCGGAGTAATTAAATTATTCGATTCAAAGCACTCAAAGAATCTAAGTCAACTGTCTCAAGTTCATAAATGTAACACGAAAAGAACCCAATTAGAGAGCAAATAATACACGAAATTAGTTCCAAGTCCAAAAATATCAGCATTGTAAAGGGAGATGGAGATTGCAAGGAGTAAATTTTAGTATGAAGGACATCCGAACCTGAAGATTAGATATAGCAATTCGATGATTAGTGGGGGCTGGATCGGAGCTGAAGAATCCATGCGGATACAGAACAGCAAAGACGCAGCCAAGAAGAACACCGATGAGAATAGCTATAGCAATTCGAGATCCACGTAGTGATTGACCCTTCTCTTTACGACTCAGACTCGCCATGGCTCTATTTTCTCTCACTATGCAGCACAGACAGAGTAAATATTGAAACTTACTCTGACAATTGCATCAATAGATCGATCTGTTCAGATTTTCAATCTTAATTTCATACCCTAAACTGCATAATGATCTATACCCTTCCTTTTTACGCTTGTAAGGAAATCGAAGCAGAGTTTCTCTACGAATTGATACGCAGACCCAATTAGTCTTCGTGCAGACTGCAAAGTAGTTGCATTTCTTTGGGAAAAAAAAAAAAAAAGAAAAAAAAAATAAAATTAAGTGAAAAATGGAGAAGATGACATGTGTTTGATTCAGTGTTTTGCGGTTGTCATTTTTTTAGTTCAACCTGCTTTTGAGATAAAATATTGTCCCTCCGATGACAAGACTTTATTTAACAACAAAGTCAAAAATTTTATTTATGAATTTAACATGAAAAAATTATTATTTATCCTATTTTATTAATATTCATTTAGATTAAAAAATTATACTACCGACTCTTCTATTTTATTATATTTTAATAATATATTTTACTGTTAAAATTTATACTAGAAAATGATAAATTATGGTAAAATGGCAAAATTTATCCTTACTAATGTATTTAAAAAAATCTAGAAATACTTGATATTTAGTCTGAAATTTGACTTGTTATATTACCCCTAAAGTTTAAAATTCTAACATCTTTCTTATAAAAATCTAACAATGTAACGGAAGAGTATATTAATAAAATATAATAAAATAGAAGAGACTAAAAAGACTAATTTCATAATTTTTCAACCTTAAACCACACTAATATAATAAGTCAAACATAATGGATGAATAGTAATTTTCTCATTTAATAAAAAATCAAATTCATTAACATATTATTTACAATTTAACTAATATATTTCTGATTTAACAAAGAAATAGATGTTGAATAAATTGAGTAATAAATCCTGTGCAAAGCAGCAAGCTTTGTTCTAGTTCTTAAGGAATTTTGTGTGGGTATATTTCTACCTATCGGATCCAACAGGGAAAGGTTCTAATGCATCTTGCTTCCCGTTAACATAAAACTCTACAACTGCTTTCATTCTTGGAAGTTTATCTGGATGGTAATTTACATGAACAATAACAGGCTTAAATCTCTTTAGGTTAGCGTCTTTCCTCACAGTCTTGAAAAGGATCTTACTGTTCATAAACATGTAGATATCCATAGTTCTCTTTGCTGCATGAAGCCCATCATACCCAGGATGTGAAGAGTAAAAGAGCTCCTCGTTGAAAACCGCTTGATCCCACAAGTTTGGCTGCCGAGACAAACGATTAGCCACACGATCCAAAAGCTCAATTGCAGGAATTGTAGGCCTTAGATAAAAGAAACCAGAATTGTAAACCCATATCCTCATTGTATGAACATAACGAGACCAACCCATGGCAGGTTCATCGAAAAGATCGATATATCCATAAGCAGTCATATTATCATGACCATCAGTCGTGGATTCAACATCTGAATCCCTGTAAAGATGATCAAACGGGTTCTGCAAGTACACTATATCAACATCTGAAAGTAAAACACTATAGCCCAACTGCAAAAATTCCCTCAAGATACGGAACTTCAATCCAGAGACTACATTTCTGCCTCCTGTTCTTCCAACTGAATCGATGCCTTCATCTGCATCTCTCTTGTAAAAAGGAACATCATTGGACTTGCAGAAATCTGCAATGTGATCATCTAATGCTATAACCAGGTAATTGGGTATACCTACTCTCTTGATACTAGTAAACCACACTTCTAACATGCTTTTCACATTTGAATTTGCAAGTGTAACTATAAGCTCCTTCCTCACAGCAACCTCCTCCAAGAGTTTTCCCAATCTTGGATTCACGGATGGATCAGGAATAACAGAGGGGTTAGTTCTCAAACTCTTCACAGTGCCAAAAGGCCCAGCTTTGTGCTGTTTACCCAACACCAAAACCAGCTTCTCTGCCTGATCTTTTCGTTGTTCAGCCAGCTGCAACTTCTCATTCAGCTCACTTACCTGCTTCTTCAACTCGGCATTCTTCTCTGTTAACATCTTAATTCTTTCTTCCTATTCACACGAAGACGAGCCAATCTAAAAATTACGATATGCAGAAGCATCCTATCAATTATCATATGAAAAAAATAAAGCAGACTTCAAACAACAAATCACAACATTTTAACATAGAAAACTGCTAGACAATTAAATCAACATGTTTTCTAACAAGAAATCCATGTGTAACTTCAACCAACTATTATAATATTCTTGTCCCACTCATACTGAGCGACAGCAAATAGATTGTGAATTAAACAAGGGTAAGCATTTAGGAGGTGCCATCACAATTAAATCGATCAATACCACAGGCACGTCGAAAGCATTTTCGGTAATCTATAGCAGTTTCGAATTCCTCGTTCTGATAAACTCACCAAATGAATAATAAATCACTCAATTAGCTAACTAAAGAAACTCCCTTATTGCTGTCTGAACAGTGGCGGAGCCACATTTAGTCCCCCTAATACTGCTGAGTGATTATGAACGTATTTCAGTTACAACACAAAGCATTATAAGCACTCAAAGAATCGAAGTCAACTGTCTCAAGTTCATAATTCAACACCAAAAGAATCCAATCAGAGAGCAGATGACACAAAATTAGTTTAATTCCCAAAAAAAAAAAAATCAGCATTCAAAGGAGGATAGAGAGTGTAAGGGGAATTTTTAAGTATCAAGGGCATCCGAACCTGAAGATTAGATGGAGCAATTCGAAAAAAAGGGGCAACGGGATCGGAGCTGAAGAATCCATGCAGATAGAAAACAGCAAGGACGCAGCCAAGAAGAAAAACGATGAGAATGGCTATATCGATTCGAGATCCGCCCTTCTCTTTACGACCCAGACTCTCCATGGCTCCCTTCTTCTCTCACTACACAGCACAGACAGACAGTAAATATTGAAACTTACTCCTACCATTGCATCAATGGATACATCTGTTGCCATCTTCATCTTGATTTCTTACCATAAACTGCATAATATTCTATACGATTCCTTTCAATGTTTGTAAGGTAATTGAGGCTGAGTTTTTCTACAGATTCATGCATAGAAGCCCAACTTAGAGTTTCGTTGTTTCTCTTGAAAAAACGAAAAAATTTAAGCCTGTGTTTGGGAGAGACAGGAAAATATGCCGGCAAAGGAGATATTGTTATTATATCCTGTTTGTGAGGAGGAAAAAATGAAGTGGAAAAATATTTTTTTAGTTTCTATTCTTCAAGTGTTCGAAGGAAATAAAATAAAAAAATATTTTTACTTTATTTTGTTTAGAAAAGAAAATAAAGTAGGGAATAAAAATTTTTATTTTTCCTCTAAACCGAAAAAAAAAACGAAAGATTAGACTTAAAATATCACTATTACTAATAAAATTATACTTATCCTTAATTATTATAGTATGGAATATTTTATAAAATAATATAAAAAATTAAATATGTAATATTACAATTCTTTTTTCTCTCATAATAAATTATATAAACAAAGAAAAATATGTATTATTTTCTTTTATCTATCTTGTTATTTTATTTATATTATTTCAATCCAAAATATGATAAAATAAATAAATAAAATAAAATTTATTTTTCTCCATATTTTGTCTTTTTAAAGGAAAATAAAGAAAAAAAATAATCCAACATCGAAAATAGCCAAATAAGGTGTTAGAGAATAGAGGACATCACGTGTGTTTAATTATAGGTTTCGCGGTTCACATTAATTTGGTTTGAATGCTTTTGAGATAAAATATTATCCTTTGGATGACAAGACTTTGCAGTGATTTGTAGTTGATTATCAAATCCGACGGATATATAACAAACATGAAACACGGACTGGTGGATCGTAAAATGTTTTTGGCATCTGATTATTAAGCTAAATTTTCATTTGGGATAACTTTAAAAATAAAATAAAAAACTATTAGATCTCTAATATTTTTCCTTTTCAATTGTATTCAACATGTTTTAATTTTTTACAATTAGAACCTCTGTCCAGATCTTTGATGGGATGCATAAATAAAGCATAATGATCTTTCACTTGACGCTTAGTATTAATTTTAGACGTACTTGCATAGCCAACCTCATTGATCATCTTGATTTTATCAAATTGAGATTAATTATTGGTTTCAAAACTTAGATCATGGGTCTTCTCCTTTTTCACTCAATTCCTCCCAAAAACCCTAGCGGTCTTCTATTTTCTTTTTGCTCCCTAAGGATTCTTTTTGGCTTTTAGTGCCCACCATAGTCATTTTTTCTTTTTTTCCTTTTTTTTTTGTCCTCTTTTTTATAAAGTTTGGTTTGCTAAGTTTTGGTTTATCCTGTCTATTACAAGGTATGACACTCTTTTATTGGTATTTTAATATGGTTATATATTTGAATGAAAATATTTTTTCAATAATTGTTAAGTTAGAATTATTAAAAAATAAAATAGTTTTACAACTCGACCTATTAAAAATAATAACAATAAAAATTATTTTACAACTAGAACTGTCAAAAATGATAACTATAAAAGTTATGTTCTTTTATGCTGTATTAGTGCTAAATCTTCTTTGTTGTTATTGTGATAGTTTGTCATATCCAAATTGTCATTGGATATATATCACTTCTTCTTTGATTTTAGATTTATTCTGAATTCTTTAATATGAATGAATTCGATGTTATTATTCATGAAAAAAAAAAATCTATCAAATTTTTTGTTAAATATTAAATTATTGATAGAATATCAATGTGTCTGTCAAATGTGGGCTCACCAAAGATAATATTTCGCCTGTTTAGTATTATATTTGGAAAAATATTTTTTGAAAAGATTTTTATATTTTAAAGTTTTTGGAGTTTTAAAAACTAAGTTTTAAAAACTACTTTTGATATAAATAGATAAATATATATTTTTTTCAGAAACATATTTGAGAAAAATAATTTATAAAAAATTAAAAAAATAGATCAATTAAATAAAAAAATTCAAAATCTACTTTTGAAACACCAAAACAATCACAAACACACCCCCATAATAAAGAAATATTGTCGATAAAATATTTTAAGCTTTTGTCGACAAAAGCTTTCCTTCAAGTTTTAAAAAAAAATAGTGCCAACATTTTTGTGCCATGATGGATAACTTTCTCTGTTATTATTATTTTTTTCTCTGAAAAAAATGGAGGAGTTTTGACCCCCTGAACTTAGTGAATGCTAACCAAAGGAGGCTGCGTTTTAATGGTTGATAATGGGCACCAATAGCATACAAGTGTTATTAATTTAATCAACTATCCCGTACCCG
>CATIWF010080578.1:0-43423 GCA_949630135.1 Balakata baccata | reverse complement strand
GTAGGAATTTAGTGAGAATTTTTTGGAATTAATTGGTTATATTATGGTTTAAATAAATATTATGTACAAAGTTGCATAAATTATAAATGCATATTTTAATAATTATTAATAATGACATGCATGAAAAATTTGCTAATTATTAATAAGTATTATGGAGAAATAAATAAGAAGTGCAAATATAGAAGTTATATGATAATTTTGAATATGTAAGTATGAATAAGAAATAAAATATGATGTATGTATATTTAATTATGTTATATGGAATAAGAAATAGAATTATGTTTATGAATAAGAAATAAAGCTATTTAAGGGTATAAGTAAGAAAAAAAAAAGTAAAAGAAAAATTGGTTTTGCCCTTAGTATAATGGTAGTTAAATCAGAAGTACAAAATATAATTGGCTAGTTATAGAGACACTTTATTGCGGTACAAGTCATAGCGACTCGCATGTGTAGGCCAATGGTGGTCTACAATCATATTATCATATTCACGACTCTGTGATCCTTATGGATCAGCTTTTTATGTTTTCAAACTTTTAGGGTCCACATCCTTCATATCCAGTTTGAGAATTTCTACTAGATATTAATAATAAGGAGTTAAATATAAACTTGTAAAGTATTAAAAAAAAGTAAATGGTAACTTTGTTAGGAAATGAAAATAAAAAGAGATAAATTGGTAATTTAGTAAAATTGAAGGAGTTTAGTAATAATAATTGTAATTATGGAGTGAAAATAAGGTATAAAGGCAAAATAGTATAAATAATAAGTTGATAAATAAATTAAGAACTAGTATGTAATTTAATGATTTAGAAGGGGATTTATAATGAACTAATAAATAAATAAAAAATTAATGAAATGTATGTAAAGGTTGTGCTAGTAAATAAATACTATAATAATTAACTGTGTAAATATGTGTTATGGAATTGTATAATAATATAAAGAATAATAGATGTGAAATGATAATTTATAAGTGACAATAATGAAAAAAAAAAAAAATGAATTGATTGTGTGAGATAAATATGCATTTATAGTATGTTTTGAGATGGAAAATATTAGAATTGTATCCACCACTAGACGTAAACCGTTTAGCGCATAGTTATTGCTGCTCGCAGATTTAGGTAGTACTGATTAAGTAGCATAGGAGTTGGAGTAAGCATAGCAAACATACGACTGCAGGGTCAATGATCAAGATAATTTAATAGTATTTTGGACTTTTGTACTATAAGCGTGTATATATATAGTTTTGTAATAGATAAAGTTGTACCAAACAGTATATATGTATGTATGATGTTGTAGATAGTATGGATGAATATGTGATGTACTAATACAATCTATATTATGGATGACATCTATATGCATATGTGTTATGTATGTGTGATAGTTTGGAACTGTGGTTATTGGAGGTTGTTGAGGTATTGTAGAGTATAATGGAAGTATTATTTTTTAAATTTGTAGGAAGATAAGATTCACAGTGCAGTCGTCATGCTAACGAAAATTTTAATAACTGAATAGTGAAATAAGACAATTATAGACACATCAGCAAAAAAAAAAAAAAAATATATATATATATATAAAGAAAAAAAAATTTACATCAATTTGTTTAATACGTCATTAAGGATAAGAAATAACATTTAATATAGTTACAAACCGACTTGTAGCGCCCATTATACGATACATATTACGGATATAGAGTGTTATAGTTTCATTAAGATATTGAAGGAGCAGGTGCTTGTAGAATTTTATTTTTCCTTTGGCTTGATTAGTATTATGAGTGAATCAAAGGAAAAGGTTGAACACCTAATTTTATGTAACATCTTAGAGATTACTTGCTACTGATTCGCAGATTACGGGTTGACTTGATATGATATTGGAACTGGTTTTGGGCATTTTGCAATTGCAACTCAGGATGTAAGTATCAATATAGCAAAAGTTTGTTGAGTGATTTTTTGGTTCTTAGTGTTGAAAATGAATTGTGCATCTTATTGACTTGCAGCTCTATAAATTGATCGAAGAAGACCGTGCCAAGGGTGGCAACGTCACTAGGGAGCCTGGTCCAGTCAAAGGTGGAACAACTTTTATTGCCTTTGTAAAGGATCCTGATGGTTACATTTTTTAGCTCATTCAAAGAGGACCAACTCATGAGCCTCTATGCCAAGTGATGCTTCGCGTTGGTGATCTGGATCGCTCTATCAAATTCTATGAGAAAGTAGTTGAGACTGAACATTTTACATTCTAATGGCAACTGAACTTGCTGTGCTGAGCTTTTTCTCAACATTTTATAACATAATTATAAATTGCGTTATTTTTTGTGAGGTTTGGGTGGGTGAGAAGGTTTGGTAATTTTGTGCTCAAACCTGAATCATATACAAATATCTTTAATAGGAGGAACTGACATTTCTTTAACTTGTTAGGAAATTATATTGAATCAGGCAAATTACCTAGGTAAAACATTGTCCAAGGCAGAAGAGGAACTCTAAAAATGACCCAATGACTGGTTTCATGTGGTTTCGGTTTTCCTTCTGCAGGCCTTGGGGATGAAGCTGTTGAGGAAGGTTGATAACCCTCAGTACAAGGTGAATTACGGCACTATTGAAATCATTACTCTGTAATAACTTTATGTTCCTATAGACAACAGATTTACTAATTATACTTTAGATACAGAATGACTTATTGGTGTTCCCTGATTTGGTTGCATCCATTTTGTAGTGTACCTTGGCAATGATGGGCTATGCAGATGAATATGAGACAACCGTCCTTGAATTGACTTCCAACTATGGTGTGACTGATTATACAAAGGGAAATGCCTATGCACGGGTTATTAAGCATTTTCTTCTATCCTGTTGGAAACCCTGTGAAAATTCATCCTGCTGGCCCCTTTTCCTTCGGTTGTACCTTTTTTCTTTTTGCTAACGTGTTACTAACTACAGGTTGCAATTAGCACCGATGATGTCTACAAAAGTGCTGAGGTAGTCAACTTGGTTACACAAGAGCTTGGTGGAAAGATAACTCGACAACCTGGACCAATTCCCGGAATTAGCACCAAAATTACTTCCTTCCTAGATCCAGATGGCTGGAAAACAGCAAGTTCCATCTAGTAGCTTGTAGTTTTTATGCATGGTTGCAATATAGGGACTTCACATTTGGCGTGTTAAGTTGAATGCCCATACTTCTATGCTGCATGGTATGCTATTGTAGTGGTCCATTGATATGAATGTTTATATTGGAAAATGAGGTAGGTATGCTAATTTCATAAATATGATCTACTGATGACCTAAAATTGTACAATGAACTCAAGGCAAAAATGGTAAATAGGATTATCTGCAAAGTTTCAAAATGCAGGATTTATATAATGTGATCTGCCCGGCAAATTGTTGCCTATTAAATTTGTTTGTTTGTTGAATAAAAAGCTAGACTAATGTTTATGCTTAAATGCCATATTGGGGGATGGTAGTGAAAACTTATTGAATGGGAGATTATAATTGAGGAAAAATGAGCATTGTTTCCATGAAATATTAATTTTAAAATATTAAAATATAACTAAATTTGGACAAGGATGTTCACGGTGATGAGGACCAAATGATCTGATAATGACTAAAAATCATTGAAGCTTTCCGGCATCTGTGATGCTGGAGCTAATATTTTTTCTATGGATTAATACTGTAAATTTGGCTTAACATTCAAGCATGGGCAGAAAGGGGATACGTGCTTTTAGTTATTTTAATTTTCTCTGCAATTCAATAGCATATGGTAGCCATGTTTAAGTTAGAATCTTTATCCGTTGACAAGCTCATGTTTTGTTTCTTCTTTTCTCAATTCTGTAGGTCCTGGTAGACAATGAAGACTTTCTCAAGCAACTCCATGAGGAGAAGGCAGAATAGGACAATAATTTGTTTATTCAAGAGGGTTCTGGCTGCCATAGCCGCCTGTGTGGTGTTATTTTATGAACAAGTCAGCTGTCCTGTGCATCAAAAGCAGTTAGCATAGCCGTTGGCCTTGTGAGTTAATACTAAAAGTATTAGAAGAGAACATGCTTGTATCAGGGTAATAGTAGCCATATCAAGGCTTTGTTTGCCAATAACTCTGATTCTCCTTTCTTTCGTTTTCTCAGTTTATCGCTGTGACTGTCTTATCTTCCTAGTGAATTAGGAAACATAATTATCAATGTTTCCATATCTTATTCATTCAATCTTGCAGGACTTAAAATTGTTGAGATGGAAAGAAGAGGGAATAGGAAGCCTTTATCATGGAAAAATATTCTTCGGCCACAAACTAATGTTTCTACTTATTAAATAATCAAGTAATAATTTTCAAAGGCAGGTCTATGGCTACTTTCATGCTCTTATTACTTCAGAAAAGAGGAATTCCTCCAACCTATAACCTTAAAACCTAACTCCAACTGTTACACCTACAGAAAACATCATGTCCTAATATCCCCCTTAGGGAATGAAAAGAATTATGAAAGAGAAAAATCAAAATGTTCAGTCAAATATCATGTTCAAGGATACGACGTCAAGCTGCCTCATCAACAAGCCTTAACTGCATTTCAGCAACTTCTCCACTCCAAGATTTACTTGGCAATTTTATGTACAACAAAGGCAGAATTGAATTTTTTGGTAGGTTTTGGAAAGCCAAAGTAATAATCAGCAGGGATGCCGGGTATCTAAAGTTCTGTATCGATCCGGTAGCAACCAAGTACACGAAGAAATTTTGCAAATTCCTGTAAGAAAACATGAAACTCGGATATAGCACCCTCAATGGCATCAATGGGAAGAGAAAGAAGCATGGAAAATTTCAATTGAAATTCAGTAATTACATAACTCTCCAGACATAATATTATGTTTTAAATTTGTGGCAGCTAAGAGGAGTCGTAGTAGCTATGTACAAAAATTTCTTGCCTAGACCGGGTCTTCATAGATTAAATCAATCAATACACTGCCACGTTTATAATGATTAGATTGGTCCATGATGGACAGCATCTATGAACGTATAGGACTATAGTCTTACAGGAGGTCCAAGCATGGAGGATATGCAGATAGAATAAAAGATTAAAAATAAAAAAGAAACTGCAAAATACCGCTAGAATTTTCCCACTATAATTATTAATGTCAAGGGCCACATCAGAAACATAATGTTAAGATCAAGACATCAATTCCATGAAGCCCCAAGAAGGAAAGAAAGCAACCAATTTGACACTTATGGAAAAGAATAGGTTGACAACTAGGATCAGAATTGACTAGAGAAGTAAAGACAGTCCTTATTGGCGGAGCATTTGCAAAGTACAGACAGTTCAATAATTTTCTAATCCTGACTAGTTTACAGAGGTTGAAATGTATATCTATACAATCGGCGGAACCTTTGCAAAGAAAATTAGTAGTCAATGGATATGTAAAAAACAACGGACATGGGAAAAATTATCAGACTAAATGCAAAAAACTTAACGAGAAAACTGTAGCTTTATGATTTTGCTTTCTTTGTAACATTCCAAAATGTGGGTTACAATTCAATGAAATATCAAAAACACTAACCTGCAAATGTGCCAAAGCATTTTGAGCGCGAGGTTCAGCCATAGAAGCTTCAAAGTCGATGTAAAAAAGGCAGTCAAAGTACCTGTCACGAGAGATACATCACTGGTAAATAGAAGGAAATATATAAATTTTAGCATCCTCAAAAATGCAAGATAATACTTTTTCTTCCTAAACTATACGAGGTTTCAAAACGTAATATATTTACGAAGATATAGCAGCAAGAAATTTAATTAATTTTATACTTCTCCTTTTTCCATTTTCATGGATAACAAACTTTGAAACTTGTTATCATTTCTTTCCAGAATTTTACACTTTTACCAAATTCTTCCTGATTTTACCAATACAAAAATGTTGCTCTCATTAGAAGTAGTACTAAATCATTTTTTTTTTCTTTTTATCCTTTTTCTGGTTAAGATATATTCTTTACAATTCCATCTGGACTATTTTTTCCAAGTCATTGATTTAAATTATACTAGAAGATACTATGCTGGTAAAAGTTATGATAATTCACATCCTACATTGCAAATCTTTATCCAAAAGTTTTCTCTTACTTGGCACTGCCCTTGTTAGAATCATCAACAACCCTTAAAGGATGATATTTTTGTGGGCGGCTCTCTATCTGGAAATTGATAAGAAAAGGAAGGAATTAGAGCCTCTGGATACAACATTTAAACGACATAAACAATCCCTTAGTCATAGAAATTACTTTTGACAAATTAATGCCTCTCAAAGCAAACACTGCCAGTGCTTTGAACAGAACACCAGGACCTTCTTCAAGAGTGAAAACAATGCTTGTCTGGAGCAGGGAAAAATTTTTTCACTAGGTATAATGATGGCTGAACAACACTTTCTTAAAACGTCAAAAGACAATATAAAAGGCTGAGTAACAATAATAATACCTTATAGGGCCTAAGATTCCCTGGAATTATAGGTTCCCTCGCAAGTATCAAAAAGCGGGTAATATTTTTTATGTCATCCTGAATACAGCAAGAAAAAACCAGTTAAATATTGTAAAAGTATTACAGGCATTTCAGAATTTTGAGAAGTTAAAAGAGTTATTAGCATTAAGTAACTGAGGATTAAGTAACTGTCTTAACAGCTGTTTGAAATGGGTGTACTTCAAATGCTAGGGAAGAATTTTCTACCAAGAACTGTGGATTCAAAAAATTCCACATCCAAGATCAACGACATTGAAGTAACTGAGGATTCTTGGTTGAATAAAAATTTAAAAACAAATTGTAAGTGTACTAAACATTTCTTCATACAAATAGAGCAGATATATCATCACTTTCTTAAAGCCAAATATCTACAGTAGCATACTGTATTAGGCTTTTTCAAAATCAAAATTTTCGAAGCAAGCCTAATTTTTTATGCTGAAAAAAAGTTCCAAGAACTATGATATCGTGGAAATAAAGAATGTATGTGTCATGCATAGAGTAGTTAAGCCAGTGATATAAACTTATTTGATGGGAAGCTCACTTTTTATCGTTACAATTTCCCTAGTAAGAGAATTATTGAAGTTCGATTGAACATTTAATGAAATATCATAAATACATCTATTGGAAACCATATAGGCTGTCAACCACTGCTTTGCACACCTTAGGTAAAAATTTGACAGGATCACATTTGGACTGAAGAATGCTCATAATTGAAGTTGAAGCCCTCAAACAATGTAGATTCCAAAAATAAAGAAATTAAAATTAATTTAATTGATTTCCAGCAAGGCAAACCACATAATGAAAATGAAATTAACCATTTTCATTATCAAGAACAAAGAAATGGTCTCTTGTGTGGTATTAAACAAGTGCTTATTACTATTTATAAAAAAAAAAAAAAACTCATTTCTCTTGAACAGTTCCTTATGAGCAAAATTGTTACAAAACTAGAGTGAAATTTACCTGGATTTTTTCTGCCAGAATGTTGAGACCATAGATTTCTGCTGCTCGAGCACTTGCAATGGCACCAGTATCTCTCATACCACTTGTAGCAACCATCTGTCACATATAGATTAAAATTTAGCATGTAAAGTGTCGAGTATAATTAGGGTTGCTACAGAACAGTTTTCAGACGATTGTGAAGAATACCTGAGCAGCACCAGCAGTGTCGTCAGTGCTAACTCTGATAACACCTAACTCACTCAATGTCATCTCACAGTGAGAAAGTGCCTGCAAGTTGAATCATTTTTAAGAAAGCATCAAATATTTGGGACAAACGCGGTAAAACTGAAAAGGCCAGCAAGGACTACAGTGAGATCTCCCATTGGCTAGAGCTGTTGCAGTTAATACATTTAACTGTTGCATAAGCAGCTAATACCATAGATCAAAAGTTCTGGCGCTAAATTTTGACCATGCATCGATGACTAACAAATTACAAGGTGTTTTTTTAAAACTAACAGGAAATGGAAAGTTAAAAAAATCAAACGAAAACAACTAACCTGGGGGTGGCTCAAGACATGTTTCAATTCCTCCTTTTGTACACCTGCCAATCCTAACAGGCAGTGGTTGACTGCCATCTGCACCTCTCCTACTATATGCAGCCTATGCCGAAGAAGCAAGTCATAATTACGATGGATGCTGCCACCCACTGAATTCTCTATGGGAAGTACTGCTTTATCAACTAACCAGAGTTCAACTGCCTGCTCAATGAAGTGCACAAGAATAAACAAGATAATAATATATTGATCTTATCAATTAGAGCTATTTGTACACAACAACTAGATGAACCTTGAATGCAGCTTCAAAATGTTCGCAGGGGACAGTTTCACAGTTGGGGTATGCTTTTAGTGCAGCAGACTCGCTATATGCACCTGCTATCCCCTAAATGAACACCAAAGTAGCGTAAGAATAGCAAAAGCACATGATATTTGGGTCAAGAAGATTGCTTAGTGGCTGACCTGATAAGCAACCCGTACTTTTGAACCACCATCGCCTGAAGAAGAAGGATCTGCTGCTGATAATGGTTCTGCAGTAAACATAAAAAGGCAGAGAAGATTGATCAACATTTATTAAAGTTGAAAAAAACTTTATCCAGTTAATAGTCATATCCATCAAAACTTACAAACATAAAATTTTTAGAATTCTTTTAATAAACCTAGCAAATCCCAATCACCAGCAAACAAATTACATGAAAGTAAAGCAATTGCCTTTTTCACATCTAATCAATTATTGGAAATAAAACAAAATTAATTACCAAACAAGATAAGCATCTAACTGGATCACAAAGTCATTCAGCATTTCATAATTTCCAATAATACATATATCCTAAAGCATTTGTCAACATTCAAAATCAAAGTAATTGAATAATAGTTACCCTGCTAAGATCGTCAGAAACTCATTATTCGCTATAAAGGATCAACTATGGTAAACTTATCCCAACTAAGGCCAACTAAGGCTACAAGAACGTTTGATAGAAACCATAAACATCATAAAGCAGCAGGTAAAATCAATCTACATTGTGCAGCAATTGATTATTTCTTGGAGTTCAATTTGTAGGTAAAAATGTCATTCAAATACACAGCACACATCCAGTTCTATTTTACACTGAAGCTGGCTGCATAAAGAAAGAAAGGAAGTAGATATCATCCATTAATTCATCACATTAACATCAAATAAAGATTAACAGGAAGTCAATCTGAAATAATAAAAATGGATAAACTCACTAGGAAGAAGGTACAAATCCTTGTGAAACACGCTAGACTCAGTGTCCTGAACCTTAATGATTGCCCCAGAAGACTCTACCTCAGAAGTGAGGGATCTCTCATCTTCAACAGGAGTGAAAGCTCTGTGAGCTAAAACAGTCAAACAACAACATTGCAGCTTAGGAAACCTATCAAAATCCCAATTGCATCTGAAACCCAAGCCAACCCCACACCTCCTAGACCCCAAATCTGACCAACCCACATTCGGATGAAGCCTTGTTGGGCTAACCCAGATGGATCCAGCAGCTCTCAGAGCCATGAAAGACAAGAAAGATATCGACTTTTTGACAATGTAAAATTGATAATTCTAAAAAAAATGCGTCAAGAACAGAAACTCTAGCATAGCTCACAGAGAAAGTTATCATGAGAAAAAAAGAGAAGGGTTGGTGGCGGTAAATTTTGGTGAAACCTTATAGAACATTGTCAAGAAGGAAAAAGAAAATGGAGGTGGACCCATTGACACCACAATATTATTATAAACAAAAATCATATCTATCTTCTACCGCAATGGAGTAAAGAAATTGCCTTTTTTGATAATTGAACACAATCTGGTTTAGAAAAGAAGAGGGGTAGGTGAGTGAGGAGAAAGTTGGCTACACGTTTCCTGGTTTCTAGAGAGAAAGAAACAGACTTTGAAATTGAAAGAGTCGGCGAACAAAGAAAGTAAGAAACATCAGATGTAAGAGAATGGAGTGTCAATGTCTACTGTTAATATTATTATTAATATGTAGAGAGAGAAATGAATGATATCCTATCTCTTGCCACCGGCTCAGAAGGATGGTAGCTCATTTTCGTATCTGTCTTACTCAGAATCAAAAGAAAAAGCGAAATCTAACCGATACAATTATGCATAAATAAGAAAATTTATCAAGCCTTACAAATGAAAATGTTTTAGATTCAGTCCATAAATAATTTCTTCATTTGTTCATTGAGTTAATACTATTTTTTGAACAGAGAAGCAAATTTTCAGTAAACACATAACAAACCCACGAAATTTACAAAATAAAGAATGAATATATAGATCAGATCAATAATTTTCTGAAAAGCACATATTGAACTCTTCGAAGCTGCTGCTGGGGATTTTTTCACCACAAAACTCAACACCAGAAAGCCCAATAAAATTTAGTTTTTGCCAAATTGCTCACAAAAGTTTTGGGATCAACAATATTCAAGGAGGATATTCTCATTGGGTTTGATGTTATAAGTCAATTATCTCATTTGATAATTAGAACTTAAGGATTATGATTCAGTTTTTGCCTATACTACAACTCCAAATCTTTTCACAACATTTTTGGTGTTTTCTTTTGAAGACATTCAGATCTAAATAGTTACTAGAAATTGTGCTAAGAGTCATACATAATTCATTTTGAAGTGTTCCAATCCTTTATGTATTAGGTTCGAGTTTTTTATTCCTCTTCCATTAACAAAATGAAGATATCAATCCAACTAAAGTTATTCATTCAAGAATGAATCCTGAAGATCGGTCATTGGCAACTTAGGAGTGTAACCAACTACTCCAACAATAATTGATAGAACATATAAAGTTTGACTAGGCATGTCAAGCTTTTTATGTCAACAAAAAGTTAGAGCAAGTTCGAGTGATTATAATCCTTTATATATTAGACCCGAGTTTTTTTATCTCTCTTTCATTTAAATAAAATGAAGATATCAATCCAACTAAAGTCATTCATTTAAGAATGAATCCTGAAGATCAGTCATTGGCAACTTAGGATTGTAACCAACTACTCCAACAATGATTGATAGAACCTATAAAGTCTGACTAGGCATGTCAAGTTTTCTATGTCAACAAAAGGTTATAGCAAGTTCGAAGAAAGAAGAGGTTTGTTATTGAGTACAAGTCATTAAACCATTTTCTTAAAGATGATAAGCTTCATTTGCCAAAAATTTCATCACTGCATACATTTCTCAAAAATGCAAAAGTATTTTCCAAATCTGATTTGTGGATTTTGGCAACTTAGCATTCAAAAAGAGGAATAAGACAAAATGACTTTTTATATTTCAAATCATCATTATCAATGGATAGTTATGTCTTTTGGCCTCAATGTGCCACCATCCCTCTTTTAGAAGGCAATGACAAAAATCTACAAGCCGATATTATCCTTAGTATTTATTTACATTGATGATATTCTTCTTTTCTTAAAAGATGATAAAGCTCATCAATAACTTCTGCAGCAGTTTGCACAAATCACATGCTAGTATAATATAACTGTTGCAGAAATTACATGCCAGTATGATATAATGCTCTGAAAAGAAAATGCACATTGACAAAATTAAAATAAATTTTCTTAGCGTGCAGTTTAAAAATGGGACATATCAACCTTGTTATTATATTGGTAGTGAATTATTAGAGTTTCTTGATAAAGACTTGACAATGAAACAAGTTTAGCAATTTTTTAGAATAATATATTATGTCAGAGATTTTATTCCCCAATTTACTAAGTGGGTTTATAATCTATGATAACTTTCGAAAAAGCAACCCCCATTATTGACAAAAGAACAGACAATGGCTATCAAAAGATTCAAAGATAAATTTATTTTAGTGATCAAATGAAGAGGTTTTTCTTATTAAATTGGCCTTGATAGAAATTTCGGAACAAGACCATCTGTATATTATAATTCAGACGATATAATTGCATGAACATCTTTCCAAGTCATGAGCCCATCAACCATAAATATTAAAGAATATTTGGCGTTTCCGACTGAGAATGAATTTGTTGGTTTTTCAAGTGTATTTGTCTTAAAGTCTCTATTTTTAGTCAGAGTGGTGGTCTTCAATCTTATATCATTGTACCTGTATAGTGTTTTCTATTTTGTTTGCTTATAAATTATTGTATTGCCTAAGTAGAGAGTGAGCTACAAGCGGCGTGTGAGTTGTAAAAGAATCTCTATTATTGTATCCTTAGAACTCTTATATAAGGGAGTTCTTCCTTCATTTGTAGATAGAATGCAATCAGAAATAAAATAACCTTATCATCTTTTTTTCATCCATGAGTTTCGAAATGTTTCAACTCCTCTGATCTTAGTCACAATCTATACATATTTAATATCTTTTATTTTATATAATAGTCATGGTCTAATAGTAATACGGACCTTTAATTAGATGTATAAAGGTTGATGAGTAGTTATATATCTTTATTTTGTCTTTCTGTAGAAAAAACGATATTTTGTTAAAAAATATCCAAATTGGCCCAAACAAACTGTGGACAATTTTTTTCGACCTCTAGAAAATTAGTGTGTATAATATAGAATGCAACACCTGAATTTGTGGTTAGCTTAAGAAATTAACTAAGATCTCATTTAGATTGATAAATTTTATGAATTTTAAAATTCATAGATTTCATAAAATTTATAGATTTAATGGATTGTGAAATGTATAGATTACAAAAATTCTATCATTTGGTTTATAAATATAAAATTCATGGATCAGTAATGTAATTTTTCTTGCACATATGTTTTGTTTAATAACCACAATCCATGACTTTATATATTAATTTTCAATTTTATTCTTCACTAAATATTGATAATTTATCATTAATTAAGCATTTTCTAATATATTTTTTCACTTTTATATTTAATTATGAAATAATATAGTTAAAGTAAATTTTCTAAAAAAAAATGCAATTGATGAATTTATTATTATTATTATTATTATAATCAAATTTAAAATATATTACACATTTTTGCTCAAAATTCTATATAAACTTATTATTTGTATTATATTTATGAATAAATTAATCCATTAATATTTTTTCAACGGAACTCATTAATATGTTTTTTCATATTTAAACCAATACATGTAAACTAAATAAAAATTAAAAAAAAATTGCAATATGATTATTGCTGTATTTTTAGATTTAAGGCTAGTTTTGGCATACTATAAATTCACTATGAATAATTTTGGAATAAAAAAAATATGACAATAATTTTTCATCTATGGAGTTTGAATTTTTCCACTTATGAGACAGGAAATTAAGTCTTTAAGAAATGAGAGATTTTAGTAGGTAAGAGGTTTTTTAAAATCCATGAATTTTGATTTTTTTTTTTTAATGTAGTGAAATACATATTATTCCAATTCTATCATCCAAATTTTCTCAATCCAAATATAGTCTTAGATCATTCATAACAATGTTTTTTTTATTTCACTTTCTATTATATTATAAACAATTCATGCTCTATTTTTACTTGTTTTGAAAATTGTATACACTATAACAATATTTTTTTATCTCACTTCATATTTTAATTTTTTATTAATAAAACTATTTTAAAAATAATGAAGAATCAAAGTAAGAGACAAGAAAAGGAAATCAAGAAAGAGAAAAGAATAAAAATTAATAAAGAGGTATTTAGGGAGCCAATTTCACTCTCTATATTTAAGGAAAGAGAGTGTAACTTTTAGAAAAGAAGATAAACATCCTCCAACAACCTACATATTTTATTTCTTACATATATTTAGGAGTTTTATATCATTCAATATTATTTTTTTCTTTACTTATCTCACTTTCTAAAATTTACATTTTCTCTTCTAAAATATAGGGAGTGAGTTGGATCTTATATGCTTCCTAACAATTTTTTATTCTTTTCCCTTTCTTTTATTCTTTCTTTTTTTTTTATCTTTTATTTTTTTTTTCACTTTTTTAGATAGTTGTATTAATTAAAAAATTAAAATATGAAATGAGATAAAGAAAAGTGTTGTTAAAGTGCACATTCAAGAAAAATTAAAATAATGAGTAAATTTTTTATAATATAATAGAGAGTGAAATATAAAACATTGTTGAAATGCTAAGTAAAGAGAGAGATATAAAAAATATTGGATAAAAATTTTCTTATTTTAACTCCTTATATTTAAGTAAGGAGGGAGATTGAGAATTTTATTAGAGATGCTCTAAGAGAGTTAGGTCACATTTAGTTCATGAAATAAAATTGTAATTCTTAAGAAATAGAATAAATATTCGTAAAATAACTATTTCTAAATAATTATTATTTCATACTTTGGTTCATAAATCTATATTAATTATTTTTAAATAAAATTATAATTTAATATGATATATATTAATAAATATAGCGGTAGTAGATGAATGAGTAGTGATAGATTAGTGGTAGTGGTGATAGGTGGGTGGTGGTAGTAGTTTTGGTTGTGGTGAATGAATAGTGGTGGTGGTGATGCATGGATAAATGGTAATAGATGGATGGTAGTGGTAAGAGATGATATTATTTGTGGTGAAGAATAATTATTCTTTATTTTATCATGAAATGTGCATTCCATAAAATTGAAGAATAGATATTCTTTGATTAAATTTGAACCAAAATATGGAATAGTTATTCTATACGGAATATTTATCGGGAATTTTGCCAACCTCAATTATGTAAATTGTAACAGGTCAGTACTCTAAAAATTATTTGTAATACAAAAGTACTCTAATTATGTAAATTGTAACAACATAATACCTCAAAAATTATTTGTAATACAAAAATATCTTAATTTTCATTTTGTAATTAAATAGTATTTCTGTCTTCAGCTATTAGGGCTCGTTTAGTATTATATTTAGAAAAAATACTTTTTGGAAAAAAAAAATTTATATTTTTAACTTTTTTGAATTTTAAAAATTGTTTTTGATAAATACAGATAAATAAATATTTTTTTCAGAAGCAGATTTGAAAAAAAACAATTCATAAAAAATTAAAAAATTAGTCAATTATATAAAAACATTCAAAAATTACTTTTGGAACACTTAACAACACTCCAAAATACTTCCTTAGTCTCTCTAATAAAAGTATGACATGAAATATTCTAATAAATTTTAATAAAAATAAAATTAGTTGTAATATCTAATCAGCAAAATTGAAATTTATCTAATATGGATTTTATAGCTAATTTTTTTTATTAAAATATATCCGATGTGAATATTTCATATTATACTTATATTTAGGAGACTAATAGTTAAAGACGAAAGTACTGTTTAGTTACAAAATAAAAGTTGAGGTAATTTTGTGTTACACAATAAAAATTGAGGTACTTTTGTGTTACAAATAATTTTTGAAGTATTGAGTTGTTATGATTTATATAATTTGAATACTTTTGTGTTATAAATAATCTTTCAGATATTGAATTGTTACGAGTTATATAATTGGAATATCGTGAGTGAAATTCATCCGAAATATTTATTCTATTTCTTATTTATTCCATAAACCAAACATGACGTTAGGGTCTTGTACCAGTAGAATGCAATTTTGATGAAAAATTGTGACATTAGAATAAATGAAAGTGTAAAGAAACTCATTGCACACATGAAGGTTGCTGTTAGACGTAATTGTCTCACAGTTGCATTAGTTTTTTTAATTGGGCATCAGAGCCCAAAAGTCTTATTCCCAATTTCTGAATTAGAGGCTCATCTGTCTTGCCACAGAGCAGCAGACACATTCTTATGTGATCGATGACGTGCTTTGCCATTGCCCCATTTTTCCATTATTTTTTCTTTTTTTTTTAATTCTAAATTTCACCATCATATTTATTAATTTCTATTTAATTATCAGATTTGAGCAATCTCACCACATTGTCGGTTCTTAATCACAATCTTTGAATTGCTCTCACAAGCTGCCAAATTCCATGTTTAATCTTTAAAATAATGGGTAGGCTGCCAAGAAGAAATTAAGGGAAACCTAAGAATTTAGATGTTAGGTAGGCTGCCAAAACTAAAGTTAAACTCTTAAATATTACTTCTCTAAATATTTTTTTTGTTTCAATTTATAGCATAAAATATTTATACTTTATTTATTTATTTAATTCAATTTATATTAAAAATATTAATATTTTATATTTATTTGGAAAAAATTAAAATAAAAAATATTAAAACAAATAGGAATTCTCAAATCAAATTAAGAGAAACCAAAAAGTTAGATAAATAGTAGATTTCATCTAATCAATCTGTTTCAAAGATTAATAATTTTAATTCTGAAAATGTAATTTTTAGGTAATAATTTATTACCAAAGATAAAGAGAAAATTGTAATAAATCTGATTATATTAATTTTTTATCATTTAATAATTTAGTTTATTAATAAATAATATTAATAATTTATTAATTAAAAATCTAATTATATTAATTAATTGTGTTACTTTTATTATTTAATAATTTAATGTATTAATAAATAGTATCAATAATTAGAAACCGAATTATATTAGGATATATGTTTGCAACATCTTTGGCAACTGAATTATCAACTTTTTCTAATAGAATTGTAGTTCTGTGCAGGTCAATTCGTCCATCTAATTGTCCGATTGTGCTTATAAAATTCTCTGATCCTCTTCTCGGTATCTTCAAACTTCCTACAAATTCATATATATATATAGACGTTAAGATATTTAAAATATTTTGGTTTATATATATACGTTAAGATACTGAATTAATACTTTTTTCTTATATGATAGTGTTTAGATTAAAATACAAGTTTTAAAACGTCTAGTCTTGAATTTAACTTTTTCTAAAAGTTAATTCAAAAGAATAAAAGCTGAACGATATAATAAAAATTAGTCAAACAAAGGGATTGATGGATACCCTGAAGGAAGTTAGTGAATGTGCCAAAGAAGCCACCATTTTGAGAAAGAAATCAATAACATAACCAAGGTGTTTCAATGGTTTACCGCTAAAGGATTCGACGAATGATAATAGAAGCCAACAAAATCCACCAATGATCAGCAGCTGCACCACCCTTTAGTCCCGGGCTAATTGCTCAAATTGTATCTAACTTTATTATTTTATTATAATTTAATAACGAATTTTTTAATTATTATAAATTATTATCAAACGTTTTATAAATATTATAATTTAGTACGAATTATTAACATTTTATAATTTAGTATCAATCCTTAACATTTTATAAATATTGTAATTTGTCACGTTATTTTATTATCCACATCAATTTTATTCTTTTATAAAAACACATCCAAAACAGCGATGTTTCCAAATATCAAAGAAAAATAAATGGTATTGTTGAGATTTTATTTTTCTTTAAATTTTTGAAACGTCACCTTTTTTTAGTGTATTTTTATGAGGAAATAAATCTTCCGTACATAATACAGTAACGTGGCATGTCATATCATTTTTTCAGTGCCGAAAATTGAAAATTGATATCAAATTGTAAAATTTGTGAAATATTTGATACCAGTTTATAATAATTAAAAGGTTGAATACCAAATTATAATAAAATTTAGTACCATTTATGCAATTAACCCCTTTAATCCCTCTTCTGAACTATCCAAGAATTTCATTCCATTCTTTGCATCTTTCCTCATCAAATACTTCACTATATCCCTTTTTCTTCCCTTATTTGGGTTCATTATCAGAAAATTTGGAGCATGTATGTATAAAAAAAATCAGATAACTAATCATACTATATATAAAAATAGAAATAGAGAAGTTGACATATAAATTTACCAAAAAACCAATATAATTTTATTAGTTAATTGAGTTAATTTTGTTATTTAATAATTTAATTTATTAGTGAATAATATTAATAATTAATTAATTAGAAGTCAAATTTTATTAGGACTAGGTAATTATATTTTATCATACTATATATAAAAGTGGAAATAGGGAGAGATATGCAAATTTACCGAAAAGTCAACATGAGTGTATTAGTTAATTGGATTAATTTTATCATTTACTAATTGAATTTATTAGTGATTAGTATTAATAATTCATTAATTAGAAGTTCAATTCTATTATAACTAGATAACTATGTTTTATATATACAAAATTATATAACTAATATTAAAAAGAAAAAAATAAATTAATAAAAAATACTAATGTCCAATATTTTTTCCCGTGAATACTATTAATGAAAAATAATAATATTATTTTATTAGTTAATTTTGTTAATTTTGTCATTTACTAATTGAATTTATTAGTGAATAATATTAATAATTCATTAATTAGAAGTTCAATTATATTAGGACTAGATAATTATATTTTATATATAAAAAATTAGATAACTAATATTAAAAAAATACTAATCTCCAACATTTTTTTTGTTTTGTGCATACTATTAAAGAAAATTAATATTATTATTTTTAATAAGTGATAATTATAAACTCTAACATTTAATCCGATTTTTAATTTAATGTTCAAAGAACTGATATTAAAAAAGAAATATTTGATATATTTAGAGTTATATAATATATCTAACTTTTATTGTTATTGTATATAATAAATATTTGATAATTATACTTTGATTAATGTTGGCCTCTTCTTATATCTTATTCTGGTTCCGTCCCTATTCATATCTATAATTAAATAGAAAAAAGCTTAAAAAAGAAATTTTACAAGATTAGAATAAAAAAATATTAGAAATATAATTCAACAATTAATTTTTGTTAATCACATACATAACTTACAAGTTAAGTTTTATAAATTTACATGCACAGTAAAATATAATTAATAAATATTAATATTTAAATTAAATGTGATTTAATTAAAATTAATTTATTAGACAAGATTATTATTATTATTTAATAATGATGAATTTAGTTATTACAAATCATGTGCATCGTACATTGATGATTAGGAATAGGGAGATCAGACAAAATGATCGTAAAATACTTAATACCTCTATTTTATATATGATTCTTAATAATGGATAAATTATTAATCTGCATATGAGTTATAATACGAGTTCAATATTTAATAATCATGTGCAGAACACGTTAATGAAAAATCATAATTATATCATCATACTATATATAAAAGTGGGAATAGTACGGACACACAAATTTAATAAGAAAGAAAAATTAATTTAATAAAAAAATATTATGAAAGTAAGGCAAAAAAAAAAAAATTGTCAAAATAGTTTTCATTGAAATATTAAATTTATATAATGGTAAGTTCATGCATGAAATATATAATATGAATTTCAAAATACTGAATATAATTCTTATGAGTTATCTGAGAAATTTTAATTTCTGAATAATTTTAATATAGTTCAATAATTAATTTATTTTAATCATATACAGAATGATTTAAGTTTTTAAAATTCACCTGCATAGTATAATATAATTTACTTTTATATAAATTATAAGAATCAAATATAATTAACAACCATTAGTTTTTAAATTAAATGTGACTTAATTATATGATAAGTAAAAGTAACTAAAATTAATTTGCTGGAAAATATTATTATTATTATTATTATTTATTTAATAATGATGTGTCTAATTATTAAAAATTATGTACATCGCACCTTTGTTATATATATATATATTATGATCCTTAATAATTGATAAATTAATAATTTGAAAGATGAGAAAAATAACCGTAAAATACTCAATACCTATATTTTTTATATAACTCTTAATAGTGGACAAATTAATAATTTTCACATGAATTATAATACGAGTCCAATATCTAATAATTACATGCAATACAACCAACTTAATTATATTAGTTAATATATTTAATTTTGTCATTTAATAATTTAATTTATTAGTGAATAATATTAATAATATATTAATTAAAAGTCCAATTATATTAGAATTAGGTAACTATATTTTACATATAAAAAATATATAACTAATATTAAAAAGAAATAAAAATAATTTAATAAAAAAATATTAGAAAGACACGGTTAAACAAATATAATAGATAAGATAATTTGTGTATAGTAAATAAATTAACAAACATAGTGAGCAAGATAATTAATGGGCTAGATAATATAATATAGTTTTTTTGTATATAGTATAATATACGAATCAAATATAATTAACAACTATTAGTATTTAAATTAAATGTGACTTAATTACATGATAATTAAAAATAACTAAAATTAATTTACCGGACAAGATTATTATTAATATTTATTTAATAATGATGAATATCATACATAAATAATTGAGAGTAGTGTGGATAGATAAAATGACTGTTAAGTACTTACTGCCTCTATATTATACATGATTCTCAATAATGGACAAATTAGTAATCTAATAGAGTTTGAAAAAAATACGCATTTTTATAATTCACTATTAATAAAATATCATAATAAGATGAAACAAATTAATAAAAAATAAAAAAATTATATAAAAACTAAATAATAATTAATGACGAATCCAATATGTAATAATTTAATTTATTAATTAATTGAGTTAATTTTGTCATTTTCTAATTTAATTTATTATTGAATGGTATTAACAATTAAATAATCAAACTATTTTATTTATTTTATTATTTATTAAATTAATTAAATTAAATATTAATAAGTAATAAAATAATTAAATAACTAATAAAAAAATATTTTGATTATTTTATTTAATTGAGTTAATTTCATCATTTAATAATTTAACATATTATTGAATGGTATTGACAATTCATTAATCAAATTATTTTATTTATTTTATTATTTATTAAATTAATTAACTTAAATATTCATAAGTAATAAAATAAGTAATAAAAAATAATAAAAATGTGTTATAAGTAATAAACATATAATAAATAATCAAGTTCAAAATGATAAACAATCGTATTCAAAAGGATAAACAATCAAATTCAAAATTATATACAATTAAAATATAAATATTAAATCTAAAAGTGATGAACATGTAATGAATAATCAAGTTCAAAAAGATGAATAATTAAATTCATAACGATAAACAATCAAATTCAAAACAATAAACAATCAAATTCTAATAAAAAAATTTATAAATTCATCACCATAATTTCCTATACATAATTTATTATTACTGAAATCGTAAAATATTTACTATCTCTATTTTATATATGACTCTTAATAATAAATAAATTAACAATTTGATAGAATTTGAGATAAACATTACTCCTATAATTCACTATGAATAAAAAAATCATAATAAGATTAAATAAATTAATAAAAAATTACATAAAAATCAAATAATGATTAATAACGAGTCCAATATTTAATAATCACGTGCAAAACATATTATGAAAAACTAGTATTAATAAAAAAGAAAAAAATAATTTTATAATAAAAATATTAGGAAAATACATTAAAAAAATAACGATAATATATTGTAATTCAAAGTACAACACAATAATTTTCACTGACATATTGAATTTATATAATAGTAAGTTTAAACCGAATGAAAATCTTGCTCGTAACATATAACATGAATTTTAAAATAGTAAATACTACAATTCATAGAAGTTATTTAAGAAGTTACAATTTTTTTATAATTATTATATATTTTAATAATTAATTTATTTTAATTATAAATGAGTTCAGTTTTTTAATTTTACATGCATAATATAATAAAATTTACTTTTATTTAAAATATATGAATCAAATACAATTAACAACCATTAGTATTTAAATTAAATGTGACTTAATTGGACAAGATTATTATTTATTTATTTAATAATGATTAGTCCAATTATTAAAAATCACAGCATTGTACGTGGATAATTGAAAACAGAAAAATATACAAAATAGCTATAAAGTACTTACTACATTTATTTTATATATGACTTTTAATAATAGACAAATTAGTAATCTTTATATGAGTTATAATACAAGTTTAATATCTAATAATCACGTGTAACACACGTTAATCTCTTAATCAAATCATAACATATATAAAAGTGAAAATAAGAAAGACAAATAAAATGACTGTAAAGTATTTACTACTATTTTATATATGATTCTTAATAATAAATAAATTAGTAATTTGTTGAAATTTAAGATAAATATGCACTTCTATAATTTATTATGAATAAAATAGTAAAATAAGACAAACAAATTAATAAATAAATATATATAAAAACTAAATGGTGATTAATGACAAATCCAATATTTAATAATCACGTTCAACGCCTCTATTTTAAATATGACTCTTAATATTTGATATAAATATATTTTTTATCCCAAATATTATTAGTATTACGATTTTATCTATGAACAAAAGTTATATTAATATTGAAATGAAATTAGCTTACTAACAATGTTGTATCATTACAGCTCTATATTTAGTTCAAGCATTAATTAGTTGATTAACATTAATCAAACAAATTAATAAAAAAGTTTAAGTCAAACCCAACCTCCTAAGATGTTTGTTTTCACTATTTAGTCATCTGCTACTATTTTTTATCCATTTAGCAACTTGAACTACCTTTTTTTTTCCATTTTGTCTCGTGTCCAATTTGTAAAATGTGCATAAAGCTCCTTAATACTGACATGATAAGAAAAAATATTTGATTTGGTCAATGGTATCGTGTCAACAATAAATTGTCATATTTTTTGTTTTAAGAATTATAGAAGTGACAAAGTAAGCCAAAAATAGAGTTTACGTGGCTAAATTAACCAAAAATCGCTGTAGGAAGCTAAATGACAAAAACGAACATCTTCAAGAGGCTGGATATGACTAATAAAAAAATAATATAAAAACCAAATAATGATTAATAATGAGTCTAATATATAATAATTACGTATAAGACACGTTAATAAAAAACTAGTTATACTATATATAAAAGTAGGAATATGAGGGCATATAAATTTACTAAAAGCCAATTTAGTTGTACTAGTCAATTGAGTTAATTTTGTTATTTAATAATTTAATTTATTGATAAATAATATTAATTAAAAATCTAATTCTATTAGCACTAAATAATTATATTTTATACATAAAAAAAAAGATAACTAATATTAAAAAGAAAAAAAAATAATTTAATAAAAAATATTAGAAAAATATAGTAAAAAAATATAATGGACAATGTAATTTATATATAGTAAATAAATTAATAACCATAATATGCAAGATAATTTGGCGTAATTTTTTCAAAATATAAATATTAAATCTATAATTAATAAATATGCGATAAACATTCAAATTATAATCAATAAACTATGAATTAATCATTATAATTCACTATACATAATTTATTATTACAAAAACTGTAAAATATTTATTATATATTTTATATATAATTCTTAATAATAAATAAATTAGTAATTTAATGAAATTTGCGATAAATATGCATTCTTATAATTCACTATAAATAAAGATATTATAATAAGATGAAATAATTAAATTTAAAAATTAAATGGCGATTAAAAATAAATTCAATATCTTATAATTATGTACAAGGTATACTACTAAAAAATGAGCAAATTCGGAAAGCAAAAAAAAAAAAAGTTGGAAACATGATGGGCCAAATAAGAGGGCCATAGGCTTTTTCTTTTTCGAATTCCAACGTATGCCCTCAGAAATAGAAGGCAAGTCTGTAATCCACATGAAAATTTTGTTTTCACGGGCCAAAGTCTCCTTGCCACCTGATGTCATGAGACTCATTTTCTGGAATTGTTATATTGTGCACTCAGCAGAACTATAGGTGCTCCAAAAGTATATTCACACGTCCGAAAGTTAAAATTGCTAAGTTTTTTATAAATTTATTATTCAATAATTATAAATATATTATTTTAATAACGGTAGATTTATTATTTATTTTTATAAATCAATTTCATATTTTTTTTATATTTAATTATTTGCTTACTAAGTTTAGATTCATTAATTAATATTGTATACATTATTTTATAAATGTATATTCATTATTTGTTTTTTTTGTGTTTGATTATTTTCTTATTAAGTTTAAATTCATTATTTAATAACTGTAAATACTTTATTTTATAACTATAGATTTATTATTTGTTTTTATAAATTTATTTCATCTTTTCATGTATTTTTTATTATTTGCTTAACAGATTCAGATTTATTATTTAATGACTATAGATACATAATTTTATAATTGCAGATACATTATGTTATAACCGTAGATATATTATTTTTATAACTGTATATGTTTTTATGAATTTTTTTCGTCTTTTCATCTATGTTTGATTATTATTTGAATTCTCACAAATCAAATTTTCACAAATCGCATTTTCAAATGAAATATATTAATCTATTTGCAATTGAACAAAAAATTATAAAAAACCAAATCGAACAACATAAACAAAATAAGTAAAAAAATTTTGACAAAAAATGGAAAGGTTGGCTGATGAAGAGTAATAAACAATATAAATAAAAAAATAATAGAAAAAATTACTGAAATAAAAAGTTGAGAGAAACAATTATTAAATTAAAAAATCTACCGTTATTAAATAATATATTAAAAAAAATTAACATGTGTGAGCTCATTTAGAGTATTTACTACTGTGCATTCAAGTGCATAATATAATTTGTACATTTTGTGTCCAAATCTTTGCCATTTTATTCATACCTAACACAAATGGCTTGAACTTAGAAAAAAGAATTTGTTTAGGTATTTTGTATACATGAGGACAAATTAAAGAGGCAAACAGCTAGATAATATATTAATTGGAACTAATTCAATTGATACTCCAATCATAAGTTAGTTATATCAAAGATGGATAATTTTAAGTTCAATATACAGTTTCTACAAATATAAGCTTTGAATCGTCTGTCTATTCCAATTTAGACCATTTGCTTCCTATAAAAAACATTCTCCAATTTTCACTTCCGTATTTGAGTTTTTTCTAATTCAAATACATCCGGGGTCTTTTTTGTCATTTTATATTTATGTTTTTTTTCCCAAAATCATATAGGTATTTTTAGTTTATATATTAATAGAATGAAATTAGTTTTATTTTTGTCGGATAAAATCTTAAATAGCAACAAAATATTATTTTAAAAATTTTTAATAATTGTATACTCAGAATTTGAATTTGAGAGCTTTGATTAAATAAGAAAAGTTCTATTTAACATCCATCGTTTTTAGCATAAGAGAATTTATCATTTACCAAACGCAAGAAGGAAAGAATTATAGGTTTTGGGGGGAAAAAAGGAAAGAGGAGTAGAAAATTTGGTGTCCGAAGAAAAAGAAGAAAACGACTGATATTACTGTTGAATATTCTAAAAATAAATTTTAAATTTTATTAATTTAATTGACTGATTTTTTAATTTTTTTATAAATTATTTTTTTAAATATATTTTTTAAAAAATATTTATTTATTTATTTATACTACAATCAGTTTTTAAAACTAAAAAATAATATAAAATATAAAATTTTTTTCTAAAAACGTTTTATCCAATGTTAAATCGGACAGAAGAGAAAAGAAGAGGAAAGAAAAGGAGAGAGAGGAGAGGAAATAAAATTCTATAAAGGATAACAGCTTGACGACATTGAATTGAAGGGCTTACTGCAGACAAATTTCTCTGTTCTTAGTCCCATTTGAGTCGCACACAAGCTTTACACTTCGACTACTTTTTTTTTTTTAATATATATTTTTAAATTTTTTTGACTAAATTTTAAAACCATTAATCATTATTTGAATCCACCATAGCTCTCCCCTTTTATTTTATTTGTTTGCTTATATATCCTTAATTTTGCCCTTTTCATTGAATTTTTCATTCTGCATAGTGCTGGCTTTGTTCCAACTTATTTTGGCTCATATTTGTATTATAAAGTCAATGCCCAACTATGTTTAATCAAAGTCATGGTATTTAGCCAAAAATAAAATCATGGTATTTAGTATTTACCTTAGGACTTATTTTCATCACTTGTCTTATATCGGGTACTAATAAATTTTATAAAATTTAAAAAAATTTTCTTTTTTTGTATTTATATAAAATATTAATATATTTATCATTTTTCTTACTCCTAAAATGAATAAGTTATAAATAAATAAACATACATAGTACTAATTCACCATTCAATATTCAGACGAAATGGAAAGAGGAAATTCCACGGGCCTCTTGCGAAGCAAAGATTCAACAAAGGGCGCGCCAGATTGCGTGTATCTCGTCTCTCTCTTTGCACAGTCTTCGAAGCTAAAAAAAATCTCTGATTCCTCGTTAAAGACAATTCTACCCCTCTAACTCCTTTTCCACTTCTTCCTACTCATTCCAAAATTCACAGCCGCACAGAAACTGTCTCGTTTTGTACAGAGCGCTAACCCCCCCATGTCTAAGCGATTCTCATCGCCGGTTATTAAACCGGAAGATTACGCCCATAGCCCTGTCCATTACGCCGTCGCTTTGTGTGATCATTCTACTCTTTCTAGACTTGTTTCTGCTCTCCCTCGACTTTCTGATCCTGCCAAGATTCTGACCGAGTCCGATTCCTTGGCTCAGGAGCGAGTTGCTGATCAGATCTCTGCTGTTCTCGACCGCCGCGATGTCCCTTATCGCGAGACTCCTCTTCATCTTGCGGTGCGGTTGAGTGACTGTTTCGCTGCTCGTGCTCTTGCTGCTGCTGGTGCTGATGTTTCGCTTCAGAATTCTGCGGGGTGGAACCCACTCCAGGAGGCTTTGTGTCGCCGGATCACTGAAATTGCGTCTATTTTACTTCGGCTCCACCACCGTTCAGCTTGGGCAAAGTGGCGTCGACGCCTGCCTCGTGTCATTGCTGTTCTTCGCAGAATGCGAGATTTTTACATGGAGATTTCCTTCCACTTTGAGAGCTCCGTCATTCCTTTCGTCGGGAAGATAGCTCCGTCTGACACCTACAAGATCTGGAAGCGTGACGGGAATCTCCGAGCCGATACGTCCCTCGCCGGCTTTGATGGCTTGAAGATACAGCGTGCAGATCAGAGCTTCCTCTTCCTGGGCGACGGGGATCAAATCCACAACGTTCCTCCTGGCTCATTGCTTGTACTTAACCGCGACGATCTCAAAATCTTCGATGCATTTGAAAATGCCGTAGCTCCCATGAGCGAGTCCGATATTGCAGGATTCTGTTCTCAAACCAGCGTGTACCGGCCTGGAATGGATGTCACAAAAGCGGAATTGGTAGGCAGGACAAACTGGAGAAGACAAGAGAAGACTGAATCAGTAGGAGAATGGAAAGCTAAAGTTTACGAAGTGCACAACGTCGTTTTCAGTTTCCGATCACGCAAAATTGCTCATAGCGAAAACGACGTAGCTGGGAGCGAGCAAGTGTTACCTTTAGAGCTCGATGAAGATGACGATGGTTTTTTAGTGGCTGAAAATCCCAATTTCGGGTTTAATAATGACAGAAGGAGACACAGTAGTTTTGTGAAAGAGGAGAGAGAGTGGGTGACAGTGGGGAGAAAGAGTGTGGATATAATCCCGTCATCAGCGGTTATGTCTGCTCCGCCGAGAAGATCGACGGTTGCGGTAGCTCCTACGCCGCAGACGAAGGAGAAGGAATACGTGAGGAGTCTGAGGCCGTCAGTTTGGTTGACGGAACAGTTTCCTTTAAAAACAGAGGAATTACTGCCGTTACTTGACATTTTAGCCAATAAAGTGAAAGCCGTGAGAAGGATGAGGGAGTTGCTGACCACAAAATTCCCGGCGGGAACGTTTCCCGTTAAGGTAAGCTTATTAACTATTATTATTATGAAAAATTAATGGAAATTTGCGGGAACCATAGTATCGTAATTAGGAGCGAGACTTCTGTTTTTACGTCCTTTTGATACGTTTAATATTCAGCAAGCAACGAACAAAAGTAGTGTCCCCGTTTATGAACAGTGTAGAAGAAGCTTTTGTGGGGACCGCATGCTTGTGGTTGGTCGCTGTCTTAATGCTCTGTAGTTCTTCGCTGGCGGTTTGTGGGGCCCATATCTTTTCATAGTTTGGGTCCACAGATCCATATATAAATCTTTTTTCAAATGGTTAGAGTAAATTAAATATTTTTGAGAAAATTCATATAGAGATCTCTTTAGACAATGACGAAACTAGTCATTCTATCGGAGAGGTAAGAATTTTTTATAGGATTGAAAATATAAAATATATATATATATATATATATATATATTGCCAAGGATTTTATTGAAATTTTTAAAGTATATATATATATATATAAAGTTATTTTGGTCTAGGCCGCATAGGACTCTATGAGGCCCTTAGCTTCGTTCATGTCTGTAAATTTAATTAATTAAACTTATTTAATTACAGGTAATATAAATATTAATTATTGTATTTATATAAATTAGAGTGAATAAAATAATTAAATGCGTGTGTGATTGAATAATTCATTATTTTCTTACGTGTCATTGACGTAGGTTATAGAAATATTATGAATAAGTTGTTATGAAATCAACTTCAATTGTGATTCTTTAAGTACTTTGATAAATATCTGAGTTCAAGCGAGTTCCCTTCTAGATGAAAGGGAATCGTGGCTTTATTTAATTATTGATCATAAAGAGGTGTGGTCGTGGTATTGATGGGTAGTAATCGTGACTATTGAGGGCTGAATGTTGTCCGAGATGATTAGGTATCATGAGTTGTGGTTTGGTGTAAGCTGTTATGAGCATTTAAAAAAAATTAAGAGATAATTCATAATTGTTGATAGAAAGGTAATTAAATATAAACGTATGTTAGAAAACTAAAATATTGACTATAATCTCAAAAAAAAAAAAAAGGTAGAAAAAATAAAAGCAAGCTTATATTTATGGGATAGAAAGAGAAAAAGGTATAGGCAAAACCAAAAAAAAAGCGTTTTTTTTTAATTTTGTTAACTTTGTTCTTTGATTAACTCTAGTGATTCGGCTATGGTGGGAACAGGTAGCAATTCCGGTGGTCCCAACTGTGAGAGTGGTAATAACTTTCACAAAATTTGTAGAGCTACAACCAAGTGAGCAATTTTACACTCCACTGTCAAGTCCAAGGCATCTTGTTTGTGGAGGGAGAGTAGCATCATCAGAGGATGATAAAAATTCAGATACCCATTATTCATCATTGCCATCCTGTTCATCATCATCATCATCAACTTCGACATCTACGGGATGGCTGAGGCGAAACAATAGCCATAGCCAGTCCGCTAGTAAGCAGCATCAGCGTTGGCCTTCTTCAGCAGGGCAGCAACAAGCTGATCCATTTGTTATTCCTAGTGGGTATACATGGACGAATGCTGATGATAAGTCAACAAAGATGAAGAAATCTAAGTCTGTAAGGAAATCAAAGTGAATTGGGAAAAGAATAGAATTTCAAGTAGGAAAAACAAAGAAGGAAAATGTTAACCTTGGTTGATCATGATTTATTAAATTTGTATGACATGTTTTTGAGCTTGCAAATATAGTGTAGATACATCATCTTCTTTGATCATGGAGCCTCGCAGTTACAGTGTTGGTCTATGAGATTTGGAAAACTTATGGCTATTTTAACGACAATGAAAAATTTCATAATTTGACAGACTATAGAAGAAAAGTAGTACTCGTAATTCTGATATGATATTTTATCACTGGCGTAATTTGTATGATTGCCGGATTAACAAACCAATTATCTTACGTGTATGAGTTTTAACAATTGAAAAAAAAGAAAAGAAAGCTTGATCGAGTAGTGAGCTTGAGACTAGCACTGTGTTAACTCGACTCAACCCCCAATCTAAGGTCTCTTATGTGGGAGATTGAAAATATAGATTTTGATTTGTTGATTTTATATCCTTTTCCACTAGTAATCTGGTGAATTTACCCCGTTCAGAAGCCTCTGTTTTGTAGTCAAATTTCACTAATTTCCCCAATTTATTGTCAATGGCTCTTAATACTTTTTTATCATAAATGTGAATTGGAGCCATATTCATGTGACCACCTTTGTAACTATGTCCGTTTAAAAAAATCTGCATGCCATGGGTGCACAATCAAATACCTCCCCATTCTCCAATTTCTTAATTGTTAACTCATTTTCTCTCAATTTTTTCTTCTTTCTTTTTCTAGCCACCATCTTCCTTAAGCAAGAGGGGATAATTTTTTTGTTATTATTGACATGAAATCACCCATCTACATTTTTTTTATCTATTTATTTCTAAAATAATGGTTATTTCACATATATCTAAATTTTTATTTTATTTATTTTATTTTTTGTGATTTCGTTGTCTTATGGAGAAGTTTGGTTTTGTCGTTTTATTACAACATTTTGTTTCTATAGTCTTGTTGCAGCGTTTGTGTGTAGGCGATTCAGAAAGACAACATATTTGATCTAATAAAAATATCAAATCAGATTATGATAATTGATATATTACAGAACTAGAATCATAAGTATTCTAGTCACTATAGTATTATCAAATTTGTAGACTTTAAACCGATTTATTATGCTATGAACCTGGTTACTATGAATTTTTTCATTGTTTTATCTTTTATGATTTTGGTAGATTGACATTTGTTTCTATTGAAGTATTGCTATAATTTGAATCAATGAAATTATTTTTCTCATAAAAAAAAAATCTTGGCTGTAATGAAATTTCAACTAGAGCTTCTTGATTTTAATGAACAGAAACAAGAAACAGTGAAAAGTGTGGCACCCAGCTGCGTAGATCAATGGGGTGCAGGAGGTACTGGTGCCATAGAAGAAGACAACACTGCTAGCAAGAAAGACACTGGCAATAAGAACAAGGGAGATGGCAAAACAGGGTTATATAAAGCAAAAGCAGCAGCAAGGTGGGAGCACAAAAAGATCAAATCTGGAGCATCTAACAGCTTCAGATGGATAAAAAATAAGTGCCAGAAGAAAGGATCTCCTAAATGATCACACCAAATAATCCTTCAGTTCATTGTCACATAACAATCATGTTCTTCATACAGTTTTTCCTGTTGCCATATTCAATCCTGTTCTCAAAAAAATCTCATCTGGCGGAGGATATTGGTATTATTTTCCTAACTTTCGTCATGCATTATCTTAGCACCCAAAGTACTCATACCCTTAAGCTACATACAATACTCAGATCAACCAATTGGCTCCTGAGATACATAGGAAAAGGCAAAACATGCAGAGAAGCATCACTTCAGAGACTCGAGAAATAAAAACAACAAAAAATGCATATTTAAGATTTACCCTTCGTCTGTGAAGCAACAAAAAGAAGGGTTTCATTCTTCGTCTTTGGGCAGACAATGCATATAATCTCCAAATGATTAATAAGATATAGCCATAGTATTAGAAAATAGAATATACACGGCAATTACTGGAAAATGAATGCATTCATCCATTAAGTTCCATATAAAGTAAACCTTTCAGTAATTTAATGTCACAAATCCTAATTAAGATGTGCAAGATAGGATGAGCGCGTCAGAGCATTAAACTAACAAGACTGCTAAGAATTTACATAGATTCTGCTACTCTTAATGAAATCCAAAAGTATTCTCCCCACTGAAAGTCATGTAAAGAAAACCATCTTCATCCTTGTTTTCCTCATATAATGCGGACATCAATGCGCCTGTGCAACAACAGAAGAATATTACCAATATATTCAAGGAAATATTTGTTACTTGAAAGTTGAGCAACGTAACTCACCAGTTGGAGGAAGTGTGTTCTTCACGAACACAAATATAGCCTTTTCAGCACTAAGCTTAATCCTTTTCCGGACAACATAGACAAACTGCCCCACAGACAAATCAGCTGGCACAAGATATCTGAACTCACAAAAAAGGGAAAAGTTCTATTGAAGCAAGGATACCACAGAAACTGACATCAAATTTGAGTTTGCAATGCCACGTAAGACAATGCTACTAAAATGCAAGAGACATTGATTGATGAAGAAACATCATGATTACATCTAAATTTTAGTTTTTAGTTATTCTATCTAGCATGCACAGGAACATGCCAAATCATGATATTCTTAAAACCAAAAAAAAAAAAGAAGTAAATTTTAAGAAACTCAAAGTTTTTCATACATAAAGCATTTGCACATATTTTGTTGCAGCTATCATAGACGCGCCCAACATTCCCTTATAATCAAAGAGCATTACATTACATAACACCAGACTAATACTGAATAAATTATCTGAAATATATTCATAACAATAAACAAATAAATTTTAATATTACAGGTTATCAATATTATCATCAAAAAAAAAAAAAAAAAAACTACAGCTAAATCTTAACTTTCCACATTACTAGTTAAAAGCTCCCCAAATACAGTTAAAATCCACCACAGAAATTGTAGACCAAATGCTGGCAAATATCCCTGCACTGCTGCTACAAATTCAACTAAACTAACCAAATGTGCATCACAGTATGAAAACACAGCCATTGAGCCTGTTCATAGACAATTCCACATAGTTTCCCAAACTAAAATAAACACAATTACCTGGAAATAGTCATGCTCTAGAAAGAATAAAGAACTAAGAATTCCCTGAAAGGAGAAATTCATCATGCAAGTACTGAAGAATACACAACTAGATATAACAAGCACTTTGTGAATAAGCAACTAGGAGTTCCCTAAAAAAAGGAAATTCATCATGCAACAAAGTGTGTAAAAGAATGTGAAACCAAAGAAGTAGGGAAGAAAATGCTACTAACTTTTTCTTATCAATATCAGGAACATCAGTCCTCTCAGCCTTTTCCACAATTATCTGCATTCATGCCAAGTCAGAAGACAAGCACATTATATAACATAAATAGAAGAGAGTTTTATACAGAAATTCAGAAATAGAATATTACAGGTATTCTATCAGGATACTTCTCTCTGATGCGAGCAGCTTCTGCTTTCCTTCTCTCTGAATTGCATAACAAGAAAGTCATACACAAGATAAACTAAGAATGAATGAAAAAGACAATTTTTCCTTCACCCACAAATTAATCATGGAATAGCTACAATGCATAACTCGTACATAGAACAGAAGTACACCAATTGGCTGAAAGAGGGATTGTTCAAAGAATAGCTTTATGGGAAAGAAACAGCATAAAAGTTCCATTGATTACGTCAATTTGGGGGATTCAGTAAAACTATTAAGACTAAAATCACATCACGCATATTTCAATCACCACTGAAAGCAATCATGAAGAAAATGTTTGGAAATGCAAAAATTCCAATCAATTTTTATTTATTTATTTACTTTTTTTGCATACCACAGTAACGAATTACAATTTACCAATTAACCATGAAGAAATCGTAGGGCAATATATCAGACAAACAGTCACAAACAACGAGGTATAAAACTAAATTCAACCAAAAAATCAACAAATTCAAAAGAAGAAGAAGAACGATAAACGAACCCAGTGGATGTTCAAGCTTGAAGGAACTTTTAGCCATGGTCAAAGTTTCGATTACACCTCTCTGCGAATTTCAAACATGAAACATTACAACCCCGCAAATTCACAAACTCACTCACCAAATTTCAAGAAACAAATCGAGGAAAAAAAACTTTGTAATAAGGGAAAACAACAATAAGACACACAATAACATACCCAGCAGCAAGATAATTGATTCTGTATTTTAGAGTTTGAAAGAGAATTGATTGGTCGATCAAATTGGAAGTTGAAAGAAAAGAACAGCTGAAAGGACCAAGATCAATAAGAGATCATAGTTGTATTTAAAAAGAGGAAACTTAAAGGGAAATTATTCGGATAACAACACGAAACCTAATACTAGAAAAATTTATAATTCTTATGTATCTTACTTTTTAAAGAATGGAAATTTAGAATAGGGTTTGATTTGGATTTGGAGTTGGATTTGGATTAGGAGTAGATTGCCTCCAATTCAAGAAAATTCGGTGTCTCCGCGTCAGCGGTTTCTGATATTACTCGCAAATTATATCCTGACCCGGGTTCAGGATGTTTTATGGACCCGGGCCTAGGTTACATACGTGAAAAGTGTTTTAAATATTTTTTTTTTTTGGAAAAAATTATCCCACGCGATATTTTATAACAATATTACTTAAATATCACATACTTTCACTAAATTCAAAAACAACAAATCAATATAAATTTATTTACATATTTAGCCAGTACACTCTCTCCACTCTTTTCTTATTTTATGGTTCACTCAATTTTTTTCCAATCTCTCTCTTTAATTTTTAGTCTTACTAAACCTAATTTTCTTACCTTTTTTTCTTTTCAAATTTATTCAAATCCACTTTAAATCCACTTCTTTATGTTTTTCTTCTTTTTAAATTTTTTCAATTTCTCACTCTCTGTTTGATTCTTGAGATAGAATTCTTTCAAATTCCTCCGCCACTCTGTATAATCCGCTAAGATGTTAAACCATCCATTTCGACAACGACCTTATCGATTTTTCAATTTTTGCTCTTATATTTTTTTATTTTTTTTGTTATGTGAATGATATTCAGAGACAATCAGTTTTTCCTCTATTGATGTCATTTCGTTGTAGAACGTGAGTCTATAAAGCAATAACAATTGAAGAAAATAGTATCGGTATATTTTTCAGGATTACAGATGGAAATGCGAGTGGATGGGCAAAAAATTGTATTTTGTATGGTGATGACTTTGAAATTGAATAGTTATGATGAAATCATGGGTCATATTTTCATTCATAATTATAGATTTAGATCTATATATATTTTGTAATTTGGTATGAATTTTTGCTTAGTTTAATATTCTTCAGATTTAAGATTTTTTTTTAATTATGTGCTAATAATAAGGGTGAATTTCACTCACGATCATCCAATTACATAACTCGTAACAACTCGGTACCTGAAAAATTATTTGTAACACAAAAGTATCTTAATTATCTAACTCGTAAAAACTCGGTACCTGAAAGATTATTTGTAACACAAAGATACTTCAATTATGTAAATTGTAACAATTCAGTACTTTAAAAATGATTTGTTATACAAAAGTACCTTAACTTTTATTTTGCAACTAAATAGTACTTATGTCTTCAACTATTAGGATTCATTTAGTATTGTGTTTGGAAAAAACATTTTTCGGAAAAAAAAATTTTGTATTTTTAATTTTTTTAAGTTTTGAAAACTATTTTTGGTAAATATAGATAAATAGATAATTTTTTTCATAAGTATATCTAAAAAAAAAATTCATAAAAATTAAAAAATTAGTCAATTAAATAAAAAAAGTTTTAAAATATGCTTTTGGAATACTTAACAGTACTCTCAAACACCCCTTAATCTCTTTAGCAGAAGTATAACATGAAATGTCCAGATAAATTTTAATAAAAACCAAATTAGTTGTAATACACAGTTAATAAAATTGAAATTTATCTGATGTGAATATTTTATATCACACTTATGTTAGGGAGACTAACATTCAAATACGGAAGTACTATTTAGTTACAAAATAAAAATTGAGGTACTTTTGTGTTACAAAATAAAAATTAAGATACTCATGTGTTACAAATAATATTTAAGGAACTGAGTTGTACATAATTGAGATATCTTCGTGTTACAAATAATTTTTCAATTACCGAGTTGTTACGAGTTATATAATTGGAGGACCGTGGGTGAAATTCACCCTAATAATAATAATAATAATAAGTAAAACTTATACAATATATAACTAACATATAATTCACATATATTTCATAATTGTTTTATTTTTATTTCAAATTTGAGTCCAATCGAAGAAAACAATATTTGTCACATTTTATCATTATTCATGTATACATATAATCTTCATATAATCAAGATATGAAATTAAGATTATATGTTTGCTAAAATTTGTTGTTATTTTAAAAATATAACTTGATAATTTTTTAATTCATACACTTTACATATACATAATTTCATACAACTGCAATTTAATCCCTATGATAAGCTTTATTATTTTTAATCCCATCAATTTACTACTTTTTCATAATATAACTATAAAGTTTTTACTAATCATATACTATATTCTACAATATATACCTACATATATGATAATATGTAATTTATATAATATTTAAATAATTTTAAATATATAATATTTAAATAATAATATTTTTTTTTTGTCAATTCTTTTCCTTTTCTGATGTGATTTTAGCTTTTGGTGTTGTGATTTTGGATTTTGGCATGACAAAGTGAGAATTTTATGTGTTGCGATTTTAGCATTGTGCTGGTGTTGTGATTTTTGGATCTTGTTTGTTTCTGGTGCGATTTTGGATTTGTGTTGATTTGTTGTTGTGTTTTGATTTGGTGTGAATAGGATTTCATGGATATAGGTTGCGAAAACTTGATTGTAACTTCTTCTTCAAATACTGATAAATTTTTTTGTGATTCCTAGTTTGAAATTTTGCTGTTTATGTTGGTTTCCAAAGTTATTTTAGGTTTCTATTTATATTTGGTGCAAATAGGATATGTTATTGTGATTCTTTTGTAGTTTTGCTACTGTTGTTGTTTTTGCTGTTATTGTTGTATATAGTAATTTTATGAAGTTGATCTGACATTTATTAGTTTAATGTGTAGAGTTTCATTAGTTTTAATTTGTAAAGGTTCATTAGTGATAATGTAAAAGGTTCATTTGACATAAATTAAAGGTTCACTAGCAATAATCAAAATGTTCATTTAGAGTAAAAGTAAGGTTAATTAATTAATTAATAAAAGTTTATTTGTTGTGAACTGTAGGTTGATTCTAAGTTAAGTATAAATTCATTAGGAATATGCTAAAGGTTCACTATCTTATTAATAAAAGTTCATTTTGATTTTTAGTGGTGGTTCATTAGTTAAATTACAGGTTCATTATGTTTTTTGCTTATGATTTTTATTTATGTTTTTTCAGTTGATAATTCTACTGTAGTTGCTTCTGGTGGTGATGATTTGTTAGGTATATCTGTAAAGCCTGTTGAAGAGGCATATAATTTATATAATAATTATGCTTTTAGAATGAGTTTTGGTGTTAGGAAGAGTAAGCAAAAGTATAAAGCTAGCAGCAAAACAATGTTGTTGAAAAGGTTTTGTTGCTCAAAGGCTGGAGAGAAAGAAAATATAGCAAAAGTAAACCAGTATTATGCGAAGTTTGATATTCGATGAGGTTGTAAAGCTTTTATACAGTTTGATGTGATGAAAAATGGAGTTTGGACTGTGACTCGACATGAAAAAGATCACAATCATGAATTAGTTGGATCAACCAAAATACACCTTCTATGTTCGCATATGATGGTGACAAAAAACTAACTTGTTTATCTTGAGCATTTGCAGGAGAGTGAGTTTGCAGTGTCTGATGGAATTAGATTGCTTAAAAAGCAATCTGGTGGTTCTCTATTTGTTGGTTTTATTCCTAGGGATGCTTATACTCAACTTGCTTTGGAAAATTTGAAGAAGTTAGATGGAAGCGATTCTAATTCTTTGATTGGGATTTTTAGGTGAAAGTAATCAAACGACAAGGACTTCTTTTTTTATTTTGAAATTGATTATGATGCAAGATTGTATATCTTTTTTTTTTTTTAGAGATTCGCGGATGAAGTAAGATTATGAGTTTTTTCGGGATCTCTTATTGCATGATACGACGTATCATACTAATAGATATGATATGATCTGTGGTCCATTTGTAGGTATGCTTATTGGTTTATTAGTACAAGTTCATTTATTATATACTGTAGGTTCATTAGAAAAAAAAGTAAAAGTTCATTCGTTTATTAATAAAGGTTCATTTGTAATGCATTAAAGGTTCATTAGTTTAATGATAAATGTTTATGTTTGTTTCAAGCCATGGGTTCATTTCTTCCTTTTGAAATGTTCATTTGTTATAAATTCTAGGTTCATTAGATATACTAATAAAGGTTCATTTGTTGTAAACTGTAGGTTCATTATTAGGCAACTATGGGTTCATTATTGTGTTATTTAATTTAATGGATTTTATAGTATTACTTTGTGTTTTGATTTGTAGATATAAACCATCATTGCATGAGTGTGATGTTTGGATGTTGATTTTTATTAAATGAGAGAATAGAGTCTTTTGAATAGCTCTTTTGTACATTTTTGAGATAAATGGGAGGTAGGTATCCACAGACTATAATGACGGATCAATTTGCAGCTATATGAACCTTGCTATTTTATTGTAACACCCTCTTATATAATTAAGATTAACCTAACTATATAAACAAGTGTTATAGACTTTTCGTTATTGAAAACTTGTGAAAATTAAAAATTTTTTCTTTTCCTTATATTATTATCTCTTAACATCCTTTCACACAAATATTTTCCATGTTACCATTTTAACATATTAGTCTATATCTTATATCATGCATAAAACTATCATTCATCTAATAAAATAAATTCAGTTTAGGCTAAACTGACTTGGTGTTTACAGAATTGTATCGTATATAAATACATGTTCTTTAATCTAATAGACATGTACAACACCAACTACCCATATGACATATGACAAAAACAAAAATGTCATGATATCACCGACCCCAATGGTTTGCATTATGGTCTCTGATGAACTTTCTTCTCTTCAGTCAACTTTCTCTATCTACCGGCTCCAAACCTGCTTGCAGAAACACCCACACGCTAAGCAACCTAATGCTTAGTGGTACATATATGCATATAAATTCATGTAACCATGGGATGACATATCACATGTATACTTATGCTCATGCCAAAATAATGTTCAACATATATAAGATATACATTTAAAATACTACAAGTATGTATATATATATTTGCCCAAAATCATGTAATCATTTAATAACATACTTAGCATACTTGTCTTGTATCATCAAATTATGTATATATTTCAATGAAATCACAATCAAGGTGAATATCCCGATCATATTAATGATTAACCGTGTATTATTCATAGTCAGCTGAACCTAGGGACATTATACATTCTTATGTCACATATCATAAAATATTCAATAATCATATAACAAGTAGTCATTTCCATTTATTCAACTTATTTAATTAGCCAACTGCCCATTTACTCAAAACCGGACTAACTGGATAACGGGTTATGAATAGGGGCGCTCTCCAAGCTTAAGCCATCCTATTCACCTGTTTGTGTATTTCTATAATTATGCTCGTCACGAGCTTGAGTCAAGGGAGCTCTCCGAGCTTAAGCCACCTTGATTTAATAACATGATTAAGTTGCTAACATAATGGATAAGAGCGCTCTCCGAGCTTAAGCCACCTTGTCCAATAATTAAGAATCATGTAGAAATTTCCCATGGTACTGTAAAAGACCCTCAATGGCATGCCATATATCCTAAGTCTCGTCCTTGTAAAGAGGAATGGACAATTATACATGTTCATAATTTATTTCAATACAATAGGTTATAATTTTATTTCATTTCATACTTGCATGTCATATGACATAATTTACCTTACTAGAGCTTACAAACCTCATATAAAATATATAATTATATGCAAAGAAAGAAAATTCCAACAATTTAACATATATGTATGTCACACAATATTTATGAGACAAAATTCCTAATATTCCTTGCCAAACAGATTTCTGCCATAATATTGAAATGCATTTATCACTCATTTAGGAACCGAATTAACTCGTGGTCTTCTAAGAAGTTTTAGCTTAATGTCTTAGCTTTCATATGCAGCAAAAATCACATAAATCCAAATTTTATAGCATAAGTTATAGCTCAAATATCACAAGTTGTTCACTGAAATTTTGCCCAGGATATTGTGGACAGCTTCATATCCGACATTTGTAGCCCGTTTTTAGCCTACTTACAAACAGAATTCGAATCCATGTTCTTCATAAAAGTTTTAGCTCTATGTGTATAATTTCATTTCCAACTGGTTTCATGTGAATCTGAGTTATATAACATGAGTTATGGCTAAAGGAATCAAGGCTATGCCACAAAATCCAGCAACATCACAAATACCATAATTCACCAAAAATTAGATTAAATTCATAGACATCCTTAATAGTCATAAATCATCATAAGTATCATTTCTAACATCAATATTATGCCAATCATCATCTCAAGATATAATAACCACCATTTCAAACATGTAAATGACATGAATTTAAAAATAAACATGCATATATGTACTAACCTCAAATGGAGCCTAAAAAACCTTAAGCCCTCAAGCTTGGTCTTCCCTTTGGGGGTTACCACCACCCTCTATATCACCTAACAAGACATCAACATGCCTCTTTTAGGCCAAAGAACAAACATGTATAATATAACTCTACTCTTTAAATATAAACTCAACTTTAACTATCAAACTATCTCTTTTAACTCGAAATCCATGTCAAGTTTCTTCTTTAACTAATCTAGGACCTAAAAGAAAGAGTTTTAACTCTTCAAAACCATAGCTTGACTAAAGAACTAACCCATATGAAATGGGTCTCCACCAAGCACAAAAATGGTAGAAAACAAGAGAAAAGAAGAAGATAAGATGATTTTTAGCTTCACTTACTTCTTCCTTTACCAAAGACAATGTAAATTTGAGTGTTTAGCTTCTTCCTTTCTTCTTTCTCCAAGAAAATGACTTTTTTAGCTCCAACAACTTCCTCTTTCTTCTTTTCTAAAGGGTTTTAGGCTATATAAATGATTTTTCCTTTAGTTTTTGGTGATTTTGGCTTCCTTTGAGTGAAAGAAGGTAGAAAAATGGAGGGGTGAAGAGGGAGCACGAATTTGGGTTGAAAAGTTAGGGTTTGGGGCTGATGTTAATGAGGAAGAAGAAGGGTTTTTATACTTTGGTAAATATGTCACTTTGGTCCCTCCTTGTTTTTGCCAAATATCCATTTAAAACCTTGACTTTTACTTCTTTCTTATAGCTTTTCTCAACTTTATTTTTTTTAATTAAATTACCCACAATAAAAATAAAATCTTTTATAAATCTTTAAACCTTAATTTTAGACTCTAATAATACTAATTGCGGCAATTAAACATATTAATTATCCAGATCTAAATTACGGACATTACAAAATTGATAGTGTTGAGTTTTGAGGGATGGTAGGTTGATGAAAGAGTAGGAAATTGAAATTCATTTTGAATGTTACATACAGATTTCTATATTTGATTCTAATATATAGAGTTACAAAAGCTTGCAAGCTATAGACAAGTAAACTAGCACAAAAGTGACATGGATAGCCATACTTAACATTTCCAAGGCCTCTCTATTTCTCTCCTTATTAATATTTAAGAGTTTTTTTTGGAAATATCTCAAAAGTTATAGAATATCAGATTCAACATATATTTTTTCGTGTTTTTAGGATTTTTTGTTCTGGTTGTTAAAGCCATTTTGTTTCTGTTATTGCCCATTAAGCTTCAACTTAGGGATTCAATTTATCATGACCATATTAACCACTTTTTCAGTAGATTTTTATGTTTTTAGTTGCTTTTTCACTTATATTTAAACTTCTTGCTGAATAAATTTTGTAGACTTTTGTAGCCAATTTCTTATTGTTTTCTAGCTGTTTTCCTTTAATTTTTTTGCTAATTTAAACTTCAAATTTTATATCATCCAATGACCTATTTTTCATCTTACTTATCTCACTCCTTAAAATTTATATTCTCCTACCTCAAATATTGGAGATGAAAGTTGGCTCTTAAATGCTCTTAACAATTTTTTATTCTTTTCTCTTTCTTATTTTCTTTTTATTGTCTCTTACTCTCTTTTTATTTATTTTTTTGTCTAGATAGTTTTATTAGTAAAAAATTAAAATATAAAGTAATATAAAGAGTATTGTTGAAATTCACGCAATTTGTAAGACAAATTAAAATAGAAAATGAATTTTTTTTGTAATATTAGACAAACTAAAATAAAGAATGATTTTTTTTTTTTTTGTAATATAATTGGGAGCATTATTGGTGATGTTTCATGCTTAAGTAACTTAACCAACTTATATCTGCACAAAATTGCTTTTGACAACAACATATAAACATTCTGCAAAAGTTGCTTTTGACACAACATATCAAAATTTTGACTTTTGCATTTGATTGGACCCGATTTTCCACTAACTTTGCAAGGTTTTTCATTTAGCTGTTATGCAAGGCCTTTCCTATTCATGAAGATTCTGCATTAACCGAGTAGTAATTTCGTGTATAATGTGTTTATGTAACCAATGGAATTTCATTCATTCGAGTTATTCATGAACATCGGAAATAATATTTATGGTATCTGCATAATTGCATTTTCCAAGTTCATTGGGAATAATTAGTCTCAAGACGTTAAATTGATCGTGTTGGATTTTGAGGGATGGTAGGTAGATGAAAGAGTGGGAAATTGAAATTCATTTTGAATATTACATTCAAATTTCTGCATTTGACACTAACATATAGAGTTACAAAAGCTTGCAAGTTAAGACTACAAGAAAACTAATACGAAAGTGACATGGATAGCCTTATTTAGCATCCAATAGTCTTCCTATTTCTCTTCTTATTTATATTTCATTTGTTCGGAAAAAATAGATTCGTTTTCCATTTTTATCTATCCGAAATTATAAATTACTTTATTTTTTTAAACTGTTGTTATTATTCTCAATTACAATTTTACCTTTATTCATATATTTCACTATTATTATGTTGTCACTTATATCAATAAAAAATCATTTTTAATTATTATTTTAAATTAATTTTGAAATTTGTTAGCATTTATAAAAGTATTCTAGAGTATTAATTTGAGTTGAATTTTCAAGATAATAATCAATTGAGGATTTTTTGGAAAATATTAAGTAAAATTTATTAATTTAACTAAACTAATTAATTTTCTTAATATGCGCACAAAATAGAACTAAGACTATTTTTTCCGAACGGAGGAAATATTTAATAATTTTATGTCATCCAACAGCCTTTATAACTTTTTTCTTATTTATCTCTTTCTAAAATTTATATTATTTCTCCTTAAATATGAAGGCTGAAAGTTAGCTTTTAAATGCTTCTTAACAATTTTTTTTTCCTGTTTGTACTTTTTCTTGTCTTTTACTCTTTTTTTTTTTCATTTTTTATATAATTTTATTAATAAAAAATTAAAATAGGAAGTAAAATAAATAGCATTGTTGTAGTGAATACAATTTTCAAGACAAATTAAAATAGGAAATGAATTTTTTATATGCTTCATACTTAAGTAACTTAACCAACTCTTAAATGTCACTTAATAATTTTTTATTCTTTTCTCTCTTATTTTTATTCTTACTCTCTCTTTCTTTTTTTAGATAGTTTATTAATAAAAAATTAAAATAGAAAGTGAGATGAGAAATATTGTTAGAATGCACACAATTTATAAAACAAACTAAAATAGGGAGTAAATTTTTTATATGCTTCATACTTAAGTAAACCAACTTAAATTTTCTGCACCAAAATTGCTTTTTGACAGCAACATAATACTTTTGACACAACATATCAAAATAAAAAAGTTAAAAAATAATTTAGTATTTGTAGCAAAAGTCACATTCTCCACAGATAAAATCAAATTCCCACAAGCCTTTATTATCATAGCTATACTTTCAGATTAAGTAGTTTGGCTTTAGCATGTGCTCATTTTAGCATTTCGCAAGCAACTTTATTCAACAGAAGACTAATCGTTTCTGCTTCCTGAACTTATGAAACTCCTATAAATTTCTCCCCTTAAAATCCCTTCGAATCATCCAATTTAACCAGTTGTTCTCTCCC
>CATIWF010080560.1:0-34869 GCA_949630135.1 Balakata baccata | reverse complement strand
TCTTACCAGAAGTCATCTTTAGCACCACTTGTCCTTCACCAAGAACTTCAGAAGTGGCAGAATTGCCCATAAACAATTTTTCCCCACTCTTCGGCTTGAAGGTAGAAAACATCTCAAGATTTGAGCATATGTGCCTTGTGGCACCGGTGTCAATTCACCATTCTATTGGGTTAGACCCAACTATGTTCACTTCTGATATCACAACAGCAAGATTAATATCAGAAACCTCTTAAGTAATATTTTGCAAGAGATTTGTTTCATTGCTCATTTTCTTCTTTGGGAGCTTACAATCAGAAACCTTGTGACCCATCTTGTCACAATTAAAGCATTTGTCTTGGAATTTCTTTTTAGAAACTCCACCTTTGGGACCCATTTTAGGTTCCTTGAATTTCTTCTTTTTGGTATTTTTTCTATGTTCAACAACATTTATCTTTGCCTCAGAAGAATTCAACCCCCTCCTTTCTGAGCCTCTATTGTCTTCTTCAATTCGAAATCTAACAATTAGCTCTTCAATATTCATTTCTTTTCTCTTATGCTTAAGGTAATTTTTGAAATCCTTCCAGCCATGAGGTAATTTTTCAATCATAGCAGCCACTTGGAAGGTTTCACTCAAGTTCATTCCTTCATCATGAATATCATGAAGAATAACTTGAAGCTCTTGAACTTGACTTACCATAGTCTTAGAATCCACCATTTTATAGTCTAGGAAACATCCCACTATAAATTTCTTAGTGCCGACATCCTCAGATTTATATTTCCGATCCAATGATTCCCATAACTATTTTGCAGTCTTAATTCCACTATACATATTGTATAATGAATCATGTAGCCCATTCATGATATAATTCCTACACAAGACATCGGAATGATGCCAACTATCATATGCCATCCTTGTTTGGACATCTTGCTCATCCGCTTTAAGAGTAGGAGCGTCCTCAACCAAGAATCGTGCAAGATTCAAGGTAGTTAGGTAAAACAACATTTTCTGCTGCCACCTCTTAAAATTCAATCCATTGAATTTTTCTGATTTCTCTCTATGGTTCACAGGTACCATTACAGGCACAACCGGAGAGAGAAACCGAGCAACAGAAACTGATGGCTGGGATCCATCCTGAACATTGTAGCAGCTACCGTGTTCTCCATTTCTACAACAACAAACAAATTATATTAATTCCAAGAATTAATAAATCTGAATAAAGAATTAACAAACAAAATTTGTCTTAAGATTGTTAGACTAAATGCACAATAAAATAGGAGAATTGTTAATTCAATATTCAAAAACAGTAGAAAATGGAAAATCAATCTGAGGCCTGTGTAGTACACTGTTTCCTTAAGATAAATTCGCCTTCTACACTGATGTTTAGGATAACCAGCGTTTGTCTCTCAGGATACAACAGATTTCAAGTAGTTGTTGAACACACAACACCTTACAGCGAACTTTTAACTTATCACACCCTCTATCACTTGAGAAGAAGAAGGAGAAGAAAGAAAGAAACACTTCAAGAACAATCAAAGTATACTCTTGATCAACACTTCAAAATTCAAGGCTAAACCAGCTATTTATACTAGATGAAGGAGACATAGGATTAATTGTGATTAATTTTCTTTAAAGGCTGTCAATAATGTCTTTGTAACTCTCAAATAATTGTGAAATTAATCTTTGAAACATCAGAAATTGACATTCTAAAAGACATGAAGCTAAAAAGTCCATTTTAGAACAGAATCCACACGGGTGTGTGGATCCACACAGGCACGGGAGTGTGGATCTACTTTGCTCACCTTGCAGACACAATGACATGACCATGTAGATCCATACGGGTGTGTCAGTGGTCTAGTCGTGTGGATCCACACGGGAGTGTCGAATCCACACGACTGTGTGGATCTACACGGGCGTGGCAGACTGCCAGCCGTGTGGATCAACACGGGAGTGCTGCCAAATTTTCCAGAAATAAAAAAAATAATTTGTAAAAATTGGGCTTGTTCAGGACCACGACCACGAAATTTTGGGCTGACATTCGTGTACGCAGGTCGCGCACCCACGCATTGGCCTATCCCGGCCCATGGATTTGCACCCCCCTGCGCCTGAGTGCGCGAGAGAGAGCTTTCCATTCTACTTTTCTTACCCATGTAAGAATGCATTTCTATATATAAACACAAGTCCAACTTCAATTCTTAGTGATGTGGGACAAATTCCCACTCACTTTCCACATTTAAATCTACTTACCAAGGAGCTTACTTTGAACTTCAATTTCTATTCACACATTTTCCATTTTGAGCATATAAATACATTAATTCATAGTCCTCATGTCAAGGAACATATATCCAGGTCTTTCTCCCAAAACCAAGTTATGGAACCCACCCGAATAATCCTCTCAAAATAGCTTATAATCACAATTTTTTCCAACACTATATGCGTCCTCAGTCTATATGTTATCGTATTGAAATTAATCATGCTTGTGCCGAATAGGATCTTGAAAGGCGGTAATGCCACGTCAGTATCCATGTAGATGTCATATCAATAAATTTAAAGAATTGTAATGGCATATCGTTCATATCATTATCCACATCCCTAGTCCAGTTAAGGAATTACCAGATGTGATTTTTATGAAAAAAAAATAAATAAATTTAGTAATTTTTATGAAAAAAAAAAATAAAAAAGTTATTTTTTTATAAGTTATAAAAAATATACAAACTTTTGGTGAAATTATATATAAACAGTTGCATAAATAAGATAAAAATTTTGAATTGAGAATATTGTTGTAATTACAAACTAAAAAGTGAGAGAATAAATTCTCTGAAAATGCCAACCAAATTCTCATATGTCATAATTATTGCTTTTTTAGGCTGCTTTAGTCTAAAAGAAAGGGATTGATGAAGATATGAAACGATAACACAATGTAAGCAGAACGTAACATTTTAGTATGGAACACTTTTTTTTATGAGTTACACAAAGGGTATTTTAAGGAGTTCATTGTTTATAGTACAGTAATTATTAGTGAATCCCATATAGAAAAATTATTTCTTAATAACCAATGAAAAAGGTGAAATGTTTTGGGCTGAAAATACTTCGTCTTTACTAGATGTATCAAAAAAAAAAAATCTTTGTATAATATTAGCGAATTTATTACTTAGAGATGGATAATTCTTTTTGTAAGATTATTCGGGAACAAAAATTTGCCTGAGGAACGAAAACCTTGTATGTTTTTAATGTTTCTGCGGAATCAGATGGACCGAACTCAATTTCCACAGTATGAATCCTTGAATTATCTTGGATGAACTTGAAAAGAAGAATTTTCACAGGAAAAATGCAGAGAGAGGGAGAAAGAAGAGAAGAACATTCTATTCTTCTTTTTGCAACTCTTATAGATGGAGCAGTTATTTTCTATTAAATAATTGTCTTTTATTTAGGGTTTTGTACTGAATCAACTCATAACCCAGACCCACAACCCAACACTTTGATATGCATAAATTTGTTGTTTCAATTGTGTTCTAATATGAAATATATTTATTAAATATTTCATCCGTCTAGAAAAGATAGAATTAGTCATATTTTTATACATATTAAGAAAATTAGTTAGTTTAGTTAAATTAATTTTGATTAATATTTTTCAAAAATATCTTCTATTTATTATTATATTAAAAATAATCATTTTATCTCTTTTAATGCAAGACTCAAATTAATACATACAAAAATATCAATTAATTTCAAGAATTATTTAAAGAAAGAGTTGAAAAAATTTAAGAGTCCAAGAATAATAATTAATTGATGGTTTATTTATTGATATAAGTTGTGGTGACATAATAATAATAATGAAATATATAAATAAAGATATATTTGTAATTGAACAAAATAACTATATTTTAATAAAGAAAAGTGACTTATAATTTCAAAATACTAAATATTAAATGAGAAATTTTAAATATATTCTCTTTTTTAGATACTCTTCAATACTTACCTCTTGATTAATAGAAATTTTCAAAAGTAATTTCTCATTTTTTTTCTTTATTTTTAGATTTTTTTTAATAAGAAAACTTAATTTTATTGGTTTTCATTTATTTTATAATTTTGTTGGAGGAAAAGTTCAAGCATTCTTTTTTCATTTTTTCAATTAGTTAAACTCAACCTAATCTCCATTGTGATTGAATTTCTACCGTATATATGCAAGTCTCGGCTCATACAGATAAAAGGAATAAAGGCATATTAATTAGAAAAATTTACATAAAAAATCCTAAACTTTCATTTTTGTGTTAAAATAATTTTATTTTTTATTTTTTAACTATTAAATGCACATGTTTTCAATTTCATATTAAATGTAGTATCAACAGGAATTTAGTTTGATTTAGTAGTGATATGATGCTCCAGATCTATTTTTATGATCATGTTATGTAGACGGCTCTCATGCTGAAAGTACACTTTTAATGATCTAGTTATGTCTATATAGATATAGTCTACATACTATTATTTATACTACATAAATTTTGAGTAATTTGATATCTAGCTCTACACAAATCTAATGTAATGTTTTAACTATTGTCACATTATTTCAAAAAAACTGTCATATTAATTTTAAAAAATAAATAACATATGTACATATTAATACATATAAAAAATGCCAAATTAAAAAAAATTTATTTTTATTTTGGAAAACACTTTGATTTTTCTAGCATGCTAACATTTATACCAACATATTTTTGTTATGCTCACTGTACTGAAAAAATTGCTAACTTCTTTTTGGCACTAATAATGGGACCCATTTGGCTGCTACTACATACCGATTAATCAAACTAGAAGTAAGAAAGCTATGAAGTATGAGGGCTCAGGATCTTTTGCTCCAACAGTAGAACAGGAAAGAAGAGTTTCCTCTCATTGTAGAACAGATTGAGAATCTCACACTTTCTCAGCATGCTGAAGAGATAGAAAAAATTAAGAGTCCATCAGGACCGCAAGTATTAGAAAATAGTCCATATATTAACAGTTCTAACTTATCTTATGTGCTTAGATTTATGATGGAGGAAACAGTTCAAAAGTTCAAAGCTAGTATAGCCAAGCATTTTAAGCAGATGGTTGAACAAACAGCAAACTAGACCAGAGCCATTATTGAGGAGTTGACTTAATAGTCCACCTCCTAGGAGAAATTAGCAATTGGAATTATGGGAGAACCAAAGTCAGAGGTAGTTGCGCCTAACTAAGACCTTGTCCTTAGGCAACCATCTAATGAGCTTGGGGGAAGCACTTTGGGATCAACAATGAAGCAAGTAACTTCCATTGCTCATAATTTCAAACTGAGGCAAGGTACACTCCTTCTCACCTCAGAAAAGAAAGAACTCTAGGGCTTAGGGCTAGAGGCCGCACTAGTACTGGAACCACTACCCAAACGTTCTTTGCTCACACCAATCCTAGCAATCTTTTTGGAGTTTATTGACAACCGCTTCTATTTGCTGAAGGCTCAAAGGGTAACTCATATGTGCCCTATAGTTCAGGTATGAATGGGGAATAATATCCTCCTTTGCCTTTTATGCAGGTGTACACACCAGCTTTAGTACCTGTGCTAGCACTAGTGGATATAGAGGCAATAAGGGAGGCAGTTCAAGAGCTATATGGGCATGACCTCAGACAAATAGGTTGCATCGAGTTCCACAAGTCTTATCCCGATATGATTGATAGGGGCAATCCCTATCCAAGGGGGAACAAAATACTATACTTCACATTTTTCTCTAGAGAAGATGGACATTCAACACTAAAACATATAGCCATGTTCACTATTCAATGTGGGGAGTTATCCAATTATGAAAATTTCTCATGCTATAAGCTTATGTTGTTTCCTAACTCTTTAACTAGCCTGACTTTTACTTGGTATGCTACTCTCCCTAAGAATTCTATACTAACATAGCAGGAAATGGAGAGACAATTTCATACCCAATTCTAAAGAGCAGAGCTAGAGGTTTGTATAGCTGAGCTCTCTAAAGAAACCCAAGAGAGTGGAGAGACTACTGATCTCTTCATTGTAAGGTTCAACAAGATGAGGAATCGATGCAAGATTCACTTACCTAAGACAGAGTATGTCAAAATGGCTAGAGAGGTTAACATCTAATTCCAAATTTCGAAAGATATGGATACCTAAAAAACTTCTCATGAAAGAAAATATGAGGATCCAAGTGTATAGAAGAAAGGATAAGGCCTATTTAAGGCTAGCCCTGGGAAAAAAATGAGCTGAGGAGTAGATACTCTTCAAGGAACCAAAGGAGGGATCTGGCCTATCTTAGGCCGGTTCCTAAAAGAGATACTCTATGGAAGAGATATCCATCAAAAAAAGAAAGGCAAGAAATGCCTGGAGAGCACCAATGCTCTAAGAGATATTCAATCTTTAAAGAAAAACAACTTACTAGGAAAAGGTTTGTTGTGCTACCCTCAATACCAATGGGTCAATAATGATAGAGTTCAACAACAAAATTCCCTAAGGCATTAAAAAGAACTAAAAAAAGGAGGCTGCAAAGACAGAGAGTAGCCAAGAAAAGGGAGAAAATTGCCACTATTGAGGTAAAACATGAGGACCCTATTGAGAAAAAGCATGAGGAAGAGGAAAATGTACTAAAAGTAAAGATTGAAAAAAACAAAGTTTGGAAGGAAATCCACGGAAGATACAGAATCTGTAGGAAGCTTAAATGATGCAGAAACATCTAGATAGGTAATGTTCCTATAACCCTTCAATGCAATATTACTTCACTAACTCTTATAGATGTGTTTAAATTAAAAGAAGAGAAGAGCATTAGAAGGGAAGAAGCGGAGAGCCATAACTCATCAAAGGAAGACTACTCTTAGTAGCAATCCTCAAAAGGTGATCCTAGAAAAGCCCTATATTGAAATGACTAAACATATTAGACTACTATATGTGAGAGCCTATCTTAATGATAGACCAGTCTCTAGAGTGCTAGTGGATAATAGGTCAGCTGTTAACATGATGCCACTAAGGACCTTAAAGGCACCAGGCAAGATTGTGAATAAGCTTATTGATACTAAAGTGGCAGTTTTAGTCTTAATTGGTGAGGTAGTTAAAACACTTGGCGTTTTGCCTATAGACATCACTGTTGATAGTAAGACATCCATTTCTGCTTTCTTTATAGTAGACTTTCTACTAGTTATAATGTCTTGTTAGGGAAGAATTGGATTCATACCAATTGGTGTGTACCATCTTCTCTTCACCAACTTTTGTTGTTTTGGATAGGAGATGACATGGAGATTGTATGGGCAGACAAGCAACCATTCACTACTTTATCAAGCTCTATTGAAGTCATGTAATATGATGATTAGTGTGGCCCAATCAAGTTTAAGGGTAAGAAGAAGAATGGCTCACTACGAACCATATGCATGGAAGGAGGAGTCAAGACTGATAGATTCCTAGAGACCACCATCGTGCCTTTTAGGCCGATTAGAGAACCAGTCATTAAGGAGATCAATGATTAAGTATAATTTAGAAGAGTTGGCAGTAGTTGCAGCCGTTGTGTTTAAAATACAAGTGCAGCAATTAATGGACAAAGTAGATGATAATGAATTCTATGAAATTAATAGAGCTAATGTGATCTTTGAAGAAGAACCAGATGAGGAATAAGAGGAGAATCATATTCATGAACTTGATCCAAATCCACTAAAGTTTGAAGATAATTGGCGACAAGTCCATGACCCACTAGAAGAATTAAATCTCAACACTGAGGAAGAAATGAGAATTACTTACATAAGTTCTTTATTATTTGCAAGTTTAAAGGAGATTATTGATATTTTGCAAGAATACAAAGATTGTTTTACTTGGAGCTATAAGGAGATGTCAGGACTTAGCAGAAACCTTGTTGAGCATTGGCTTCCTATAAAGCTGGAATTTTTCCCTTACCAACAACCTACATGGAGAATGTCTAAAGAGGTGAAACTGAAGGTAAAAGAAGAAATTGAGAAGCTGTTGAAGGCTAAATTCATCATACCAATAAGGTATGTATAATAGCTTGCTAATGGAGTCTCTATTGTTAAAAGGAATGGAAGTTACATGTTTGTATGGATTTCAGGGACTTGAATGCAGCTACCTCTAAGGACATGTATGTGATGGATATTATGGACATGCTAATTAATTCACTTACTTGGAATGAGTTATTATCCTTCATGGATGGCTTTTCTGGATATAATCCAATTCTAATAGCTAAAAAGGATGTTTCTAAGATTGCTTTTAAATGTCCTAGTTCTATTAGGACTTTTGAATAACTGGTCATGCCTTTTGGCCTGAAGAATGCTGGTGCCACGTACATAGCAAAGGGCTATGAATACAATTTTCCATGGTATGTTGGGACACCATATGGAGATTTACATCAATATATAGTGGTGAAATCAAAGTTAGCCCATGAACATCTTGAACATTTAAAAAAAAGCTTCCAGTGGATGAGGCAGCATCAGCTGAAGCTGAATCCCTCCAAATGTGCATTTAGAGTACAAGCATAAAACTTTTTGGGATTTTTTGTACACCTGAGAGGGGTTGAAATTGACTAGAATAAGTCAAAAGCAATCATGGCAACTAAGCCACCGCAGAACAAGAAAGAGCTTCAAAGTTTCTTAGGCCAAGTAAATTACTTAAGAAGGTTTATTTCTAACTTGGCAAGGAAAGCTATAAAGTTTTCATATTTGATTAAACTAAATGGTGAGGGAGATTTCAAATGGGAAGGCCGACACTAAGCCATATTTGACAGAATAAAGGAGTACCTCTCTAATCCTCCAGTTCTCATGCCACCTATACCTAGTCATCCACTTAAGTTATACCTATTAACTGCTAATGAGTCCATAGGGTGTTTGGTGACTCAAAATAATAACAATGGACAAGCTAGAGTAGGTTATTTACTATTTGAGCTTAGTACTAAGTTCATAAGAGACTAGGTACTCTCCAATTGAAAAGCTTTGTCTAGTATTGTATTTTGCTTGCACCAAATTGAGACACTACCTTATCAAATCAAGGGTGTATATAGTCTCACATAATGACTTAATGAATACATGCTAAATAAACCATTGATCATATGGAGGATTAGTAAGTGGTCCCTAGCCCTATCTGAATTTTCAATAATCTATTTTCCTCAAAAATCTGTGAAAAGGCAGAATCTAGCAGACTTCATAAAAGATCATCCATCCCTAAAAGTTCAAACAGGAAAAGAAGCATCATTAGAAATCTTTGTGACATAAACCCAGCCCCGGGTATTGAAATTTGATGGTTCCAGTATAATTGTATCAGCTAAAGTAAGAATAGTAAGCACCTTTCCTAGTGGAGCTAAAACCACTATATCCTTCAACTTGGCCTCTGAATGTATAAATAATCAAGCGAAGTATGAGGCCTTAATCATTAGGCTAGAGATTTTGTTGGTGCTTGGGGAAGAAATGGTGAAAGTGATCGGTGATTCTCAACTGGTTCTCAAGTAGATGATAAGGGAGTATAAATGCAACAATTTTACGTTAATTCCTTATTTTGCTATTGCTATCTAGTTGGTTGAGTCTTTTCATACTATTGAATTTGAACATGTACCTTAGGACTTGAACTGGGAAGCTAATGAATTGGCTCATATTGCTTCAGGTATAAAGATGAGAGAAGAGTTGAAACATAAGTTCATTGTCATAGAGGAAAGATCTCATCCTTCTATAGCTGAAAGAGGAATTGACCTAGAAGTGTTTAACACTGACATCAATGTTGCTAGTGCCTAGAGAACAGACATGAGGAAGTATCTAGAGAATCTTGAAAAAACGTTCCTTCTAGAACTAAAGTGCAGACACAAAACTTTGTTCTAGTGGGAAATGGTCTACACATGAAAGGGTTTGATAGTTTACTACTAAGGTGCTTATCCTTCCCTAATGTTATGGAATTCATAAAGCAAGTGCACAAGCGAGTCTCTAGGGCTCACAAAGTAGGAATTAAGATATGGTGTTTGATTAGGAGACACTATTATTATTGGTCGACCATCCTAAAAAAATATATTACTTATTCAAAAGGTTGCCAGCATTGTCAGAAATATGGAAGCATCCATAAGATTCCAGCGATATAATTACATTCAGTTGTGAAACTGTGGTCATTTTGAGGATAGGCCATGGATTTGATAGCCAAGATTCACCTAACATCATCTAAAGGTCACAATTTCATCATACTTGCTACAGACTACTTCACTAAACAGGTGGAGGTGGTTCAATTAAATAAAATAGAAGAAAATGATGTCATTCAATTCATCAAAGAGCATATCATTTGTCTGAGGCAGTAATGGTCCCTTCATTTCTTCCCCTATGAACACAGTCCCTTGATCAGTAGTAATTGTCTGAGGCATGCCAAACTTGATGAAGTTGGGCATCAAGCTTATCAATTCAATGTTGTTCTATGCTCAAGGAAATGGACAGGCAAAGGCTTTTAACAAGGTGCTTATTGGAATTTTCGAGAAAATGCTAGAAGATAATCCTAGAGACTAACATCAAATTCTATCTAAGACTTTATGGGCCTATAGAACTTTGAAGAAAAGCTCTACTGGGGTAAGTCAATTTTCAATAACTTATGCTCGTGATGTAGTGATTCCTATGGAGGTGCTTGTCCCATCTTTGAGGGTAGCTAGACATAATGGTTTGACATTAGATGAATACATCACTGCCATGATTATGGAACTAGAGCTTGCTAATGAAGGAAGACTAAATGAATATAACAACATGCAAGTGCAGAATTAGAGGATTGCTAGAGCTTACAATAGGAGAGTTAAAAGGAAAAGTTCGAAGTTGGAGATCTGGTATGGAAGGTGATTTTACCCATTGGCACTAAAGACAAAGTGTTTGGCAAATGGTCAACTAATTAGGAAGGGTTGTTCAAAATTTATCAAGTTCTTCCTGGGAATGCCTACTGGCTATATAGTCTACAAAGAGGGCCTCACAGGAGATACATCAATGGCAAGTACCTAAAGAGATATTCTCCAACTGTGTGGGAGATGGTAGACTCAATAGCAGCTAAGGAAATAAAGAATGAGCTGACTCAAACAACCTTCCTAATGACTCTCTAGGTTAGAAAAGATAGATTGAACTATATAGGTATTTTACTAGTAGGCCTAAAGGGCACTATATCAATAAAATAGTCTAGTTGACTTGTACCTATAAAATTCAATCAATAAAAGTAGGCCTTGGGGTCATTCTTCTTTTGTTTTAATTTATAGATGTCCTATAAAGATCTAGCATACAGATTACCCAGAAGTTGGCCTAGTGCCACCTTGATTACTAAAATGCAAATGTATGGTTGTTGTCCCTTTCCACATATGGTAATAATGTAATTGCCTCTTTCTCTCGACATTTGAGATATAAAAAGATGCTCTGTTGTACTAATAATAACATTTGAAGTTATTTTCTATCTTTTTAATGTGTTTCTATTCCATAGAATCAAGAATTGGATTTAAAGGTTATATAATTGTTATGAGATTTTTAATGTTTTTGGTAGTTTATTTTAAGAGTTTTGCAAAATAAGTTGTATTAATAATCTCCCATAGTTATCATTGTAAATTTTACCAATATGATCATTTACAACATGAGGTTTTTGAGCCTGCGGCATAAGCTTTAGTGAAGCTTATCGTCAAAGATGTTCGTCTATCACTTTATTTTTGTCTTCAACACATTGGTCATTGTTGTGATCCTTACATTTTTGAAAATGTTATGAGTATTTTAACTTTTTTCAAAGTAAATGATCATCATATCATGTGTTCAGTCATTTTACTTAAGTTAGAAATCCTAGAATTATTAAATTAAGGATAGCTAACCATGTTATAGGCTGAAATTTCATTAAATTGTTTGTTGTTCTTTCACTTGTAGATGGGGTATTGATCATCACTTGTAGAATATACATCCAATGTTAAAATAGCATTGTCAAAGGTATTGCAATCTTACTTCGATGAATGTACCTCCAATGTTGTTATGCTTAATGAATTTCAAGCATATATAAATGTCCAACCATTTTTGTCACGGGGCCATTACCCTCTCCCCCAAAAGTGCTTTTGGGGGAGAGGGTAATGGCCCCGTGACATTTTGCACAGGGTGCTTGCTCTCTAACCATGATAGAAGGTTAGTGGGGATTGGAATTGTGATTCTTGCTTATGTGATTAGTCCTATAAATGCCTTTATGTTTCACATTTTTACTGTGTATATATTCGGTATATATTTACTAAATTCCTACAACTGATTATATCAATTTTTATTTGGACACTTATGTAGCAGAAATTACACCCAACAGTCTCAGGAGAGCTTTTGGAGCACTTGTTACTGAAAGTTCTACCAATAAGGAAAAAAAAAAGCAGAAAAGTATATATTTGTTGTTCAATGACATGGAACACTAGTTATACTAATTTAATGTCTTTATATTCAATAATTTTCTGGTGTTGTCTCTTTATTTTCCTTTTATGATATGATTTAAGTGATGTTTTTAATGGTAATGTAAAATAATTTATGTTAGAGAAGGAAAAGGAAAAAAATAAATAATATAAACCAGTTAATAAACAAAAATATCCATCACCAAAAACAAGAACAAATTAATTTAATTTTAATTTTGCAATGAATGATTTAAAATTGTTGCCTAAAATATTATTAAGGACTAAGATTTTGTCTTTAATTTTACAATTTAGCAACTGGACTAAAGTCTCATCCCTAAACATCGAATCATTTAGGGACGAAATGCACCTATCGTCCCAAAATGTTGAATAATTCGCGACGATGATAAGCACAAGGGACAGACTTTTTGCAAATTTAGTGACCAAATACTCGTCGCCTATTGTCCACTCTGGCCGTAAAAATTACAGTTCTAGAGACAAAATCGCTATTTCGTCGATCAAAGCCTTTTGCGACGCGATGATAATTTTCATCCTAGAACAGTTTTGCTAACGAAAATTTAAATTTTAGGGACAAAAATTTCCGTCCCTATTTTCCAATTTTGTTGTAGTAACACGATAACATGCATTTAATTATTTTCTTTTTATTTTCACATTCACAAATGAAAATAAAACAATTAAATGTATATCATTGTGTAATTGAATTGGTTTATAGGTGATGTGACAAACTCAATCTGTATAAAAATTTCTCATTTCTACCGTATATATGAGTCTCGAATAGAACATAAAATAAAAAGGCATATTAATTATGCGATATTTGTTAGTGACTCTTGAGCTAAAGCAATATCAACGCGGCTCAACAACCAATTAAAGGTGATTTGATTGATATTTTTTTTGGTTGTTGTGGAGTCTCGATACCTAGACATACATTTGGAGCCAAAGCTCAAGAGTGACTATATCCCAAGTCAACAACTAATTAAGAGTGATTTGATTGATATTTTTAATTGTAAGAATTGTGATATATCTCGAGTTCAAGTTTATTGGTTAGAGTTTATCACTTTTTATGATAGGTGCAATGAGATGATTATTACTTATTGTGTAGTTCATGATCTATGAGCCTTCTAATTAAAAAAAAAATATCAATACTTAATTACTTTTTTTTTTAATTCAGTAGAGACTTAATAAGACGTAAACTATATATATAATATGAGGTAATCATTTTCTTAATTGCACACACCATGATACATTTAAACTCTTACCAATTGGTGGATAGTAACAAAAAAACTCGAACTCGAGACCTTCCATATTCTGACAAGTAAGAATACTTATCAAATTACTCCTTATTAATGACATGCTCAACTCTTTCCACAGTGCATTCATTAGAAACTCTTTCATTTTTATTTTTCTTTGCTTCTTTGCCTATGTCTTTCCATGAAGGTGCATCCTTATGGAAATTTTTGAAGAAATTAAGACTTTAGTCGACGCTCCACGCTGTGATTACACTTAATAATATCTTATTAGTTAGTCTCTGTTTCGAAAAATTAGTCTCATTTTTTCCTCTGTTTCAAAATGTAATCCTCTTACTATTTTATACTACAATTTTCTTGTACATTATTGTTCGTAACCCCATTTAATTTCATCATAATCAACAATATTTTACTTATTTTCTTATATATATTTTTTTAAATGAAAAGTATTTTAATTCAATTTATAATTAATATTATTATTAGTATAATATATGATATTTATTAAATTTATTGATGGCATTTAGGTTTTTCATTTTATATTTATGTCAGTTGTTTTGATTACAACGATAATTAGTTAATTATCAAATAGAAGCGAATGATATAACAAAAAAATAATAGATTTTTCATGCGACATTTAATAACATTATATTAATATTAAAATTAATGTTAATATTTAGATTGATTCTCACAATAAGAATTAGTTATTTAATATAAATAAAGGATATAATAGAAAAAAATAGAAAAAGTTTTATCATGTGATCATAAAATATAGTTTCTCTTAATTTCTTTATTTTTTTTAAAAGAAAAGAAGTTAAACTTTTTCTTTTGTTTTTAATCTGGTATTGGAATTAGTCCAACTAATTTAGAACGTACCGAGTAAGATCTTGAAGGGTGGTAATGCACTCCATTAAGAGTTTTAAAATGGTGGAGTCAAAAATTTTAGTCAGAAGGGTCCAATTAGAAAAGTATGAGTTAATTTCATTTATAGTTACTAAATTTTGTTCTTATTAAAGTAAAATTATATAACTTTTTTTGTTCCAAGAAAATCAATCAACTATATTTTTATTTCACTAAAATTACTTCCGGCCAATTCCGATTTAGATAACCGGAAAGCTAACGTATCACCAAAAGTCTAATGATGTGGCAATTGAAGTATCATCGGAAATCTAACATGACAGTTGACGTGTTACCGAAAATTGACTTATATTGATTATAGTGAAACAAAAACATAGTTCTTTATTTTTTTAGGAAAAAAAAAAGTTATGATTTTACTGCAATAAAAATAAATAAGTTATGGCCATAAATGAAATTAACTTGAAAAGTAAATGTAGGAAAATTATTGAAGGTGTAGCAAAAATAATGTGAAAAATAGAAAAATCTATAATATTGTTCAAAATGAAATGATATATTAAGGTATTTTTAAGAAGAATATCAAAGTTATTAAACTATCCTTAAAAATATCAAAAATTATAGGGGGGCCTATCGCTCTTGGCTCCAATGTAGCTCCATTTCTATAACTGCACATATAGGGCTCAAACTTGAGATATCTAGTTAACCTGAAAGAATCTCGTGTCAATTTATTTATGTTACGAATTATGTAGCAAAAATAAAAAGTAATAAAACGAAACAAGAAAAAACACAAATAACATAAGATTTTACGAGGTTTGGTCAATATGACCTACATCCTCGTGCAGGGATAGTCTTTCTTATTATATCATATGAAAAGTACAAGTTACAATCATCAATTTTCGATAGAGTATATATAGAGAAAAGAGTCCTAAACAGGTAAGAATTGTTAGGTCGGTGCGGTGCAACCCTTAGCAAAAAAAAAAACAAAAAAAGAATTGCGAAACAACACAAGCATGTCACCTTGTACGAGTCGTGCACAGTAGGTTCACCGGTGCAACTTCACATGCCTGTGCAACCAAGTCCAGCTTTCATGCCTACATGCCTGTGCATGATGGTGTTGAAATTCAAGGGACATTCAACAATTCTCTACCTTGACTTGAATTCTTTACACAACCATCAGTACCCAAGACTATCTCCCTGCCATTCATGCCCCAAGGGGCCTCATGCAATGCAAACATTCACCAAGTCCAAGCTATGCTTGAACTTTTCAATAGGTAATGGCTTTGTCAACATATCTTCTAGATTATCTACTATGGTACCTTCTCAATGTAGAAAACATCATTCTCAATGATATCTCTTATAAAGTTCAACCTGACATCAATATGCTTGGATCTTTCATGAAAGACAAAATTTTTTGCCAAACTTAATGCACTTTTACTATCACAATAGATGACGGGCTTCTGTATGTTCAGACCTAAACTATCAATAAGACCTTGCAACCAGATACCTTCCTTTATGCCTTTTGTCAGTGGCATATATTCAGCTTTAGTTATAGACAAGGCAATTATAGGCTGTAACGTTGCCTTCCAACTGATAACACAGTCAAATAGAATAAATATGTAGCATGTCAATGATCTTCTCTTCAAGAGATCTCCACTATAATGAGAATTCATATAGCCAACAATACCACCAGTAGAACCATAAACCAGGCAAATGTTACTTATACCTCTCAAGTATCGCATAATCCATTTAACAGCTTCCTAGTGAGCTTTCCTAGGATTTCCCATAAATTTGCTTACTACACTAACAATATCTTCTAGATCTAGTGAAAACCATGACATACATCAGACTTCTAACTACACTATGAAGTAAGGAACTTGACTCATCAAGTCTTTTCTTCTTCAGTACTCGGTGAAACACTAGCATCAAATTTAAAATATGCTGCCAAGGGTGTGCTAACGGGCTTCGACTTTTCCATTTGAAAAGACTGCAACACTTTTTCAATGTACTTCTATTAAGACACATACAATAGGCCCGCATTCCCGTCTATCTAAATTTCCATTTCCAATATTTTCTTGGCAGCACCTAAATCCTACATCTTAAACTCACTACTCAATAAGGCCTTTAGATTGTTAATTTATGCTTTACTGCTAGTTGCAATCAATATATCATCAACATACAACAACAAATATATAAAGGAGCCATCCTGCAATTTTCTTGAGTAAACATAGTTATCAAATTGATTTTGAGCAAAACCATGAGAAATCATAAATGCATCAAACTACTTATATCACTACCTAAGTGACTGCTTCAAGCCATAAAGGGATTTTTTTAGTAAACACACATGATCTTCCTTTTCAAAATCATGGAATCCCTCTAATTGTGACATGTAAATCTGTTCTTTTAGATTTCCATGCAAGAAAGTAGTTTTTATATCAAGCTGCTCCAACTTAAGGTCAAATGCACTCACTATGGCTAATAGAACTCGAATTGTTTTATGTTTCACCACTGGAGAAAATACTTCATGATATTCAATACCTTCCTTCTATGAGAAACCCTATGCCACAAGCCTTGCCTTGAATCTAGCAGGTTCAACACTAGGTATCCCTTCTTTTTTCTTAAAGACTCTTTTGCACCCCATCAGCTTCATACCATTTAGTAATGGTACAAGATCCTAAGTCTTATTCTTAGATAGAGACTGCATCTCTTCATTCATGGCAGTGAGCCAGTTTTCTACCTCTTTACTCCTAACTTCCTCCTTATATGATTGAGGTTCATCTAACTCTAGAGTATTAGCCACAACCAATGCATTAGCAACTATATTAGAATTTTCAAAGCTTAAATAATCTGCATACTTAGCAAGCTTTTTGATTTCCCTCTTAGTCTACTTGCTGCTATAGACTGAGAATCATTCTCTTGCACATCCATAGGCTAAATATGTCTTTCTAACATGTTGTTTGGATTTTCAACTTCAAACTCCACATTCTAGCCAACACTATGATCAATTTTACCTATAGATTCAACAAGCTCATTCTTCTAGCCTAACATAGTAGATTTATCAAATGTAACATCTCTGTTAATAATAAATTTAAGAGTTCTATCCTTTTCAGTACACCACAATCTATACCCTTTAACCCCAATAACATACCTTAGAAATATGCATTTCATTACCCTAGGCTCAAGTTTACCGTCATTCACATGAGCATAAGCAGGAGAACCAAATATTCTCAGGCCAAAATAATCAGAGAGAGTATCGTACCATACCTCTTAAGGAATTTTTAAATCAATTGTAGTTGATGGAGACCTATTCATTAGATAGCTTGCAGTGTTAACTACTTCAGCCCAAAATTCCTTCAGAAGACCAACATTTGAACGCATACATCTAGCAAGCTACATGAGTGTTTAGTTCGTATGTTTTGCAACTCTATTTTGCTGTGGTGTATGTCGTACAGTGTGGTGCCTCACTATACCTTTTTTCTTGTAGAACTCATCAAACGGTGCATTATAGAACTCTAACCCATTATCAGTTTTCAGTGTCTTGACCTGTTTTCCAGTACATTTTTCAACCATGGTCTTCCACTGTTTGAATCGCCTAAACACCTCATCTTTTGATTTAAAAAATACACCCAAACCTTTCTCAAGTGATCATCAATGAATGTAACAAAGTAGCTGCATCCACTATGAGATTTGACTCGAGAGGGACCCCACAAATTTGAATGAATTTATTCAAGGATATAAGTGGAAGTGTTCTTACCAGAGTTAAATTTTACCCTATATTGCTTACCTAGAACACAACTTTCATAAAATTTCAGCTTTGTAGTCTCAGCACCATTCAACAATCCCTTCTTGCTCAATAATGTAAGCCCCTACTCGCTCATATGACCCAATCTATAATGCCATAACTCTATACACTCATTATCCTATTTTGATGAAGACGAAATAACTATTGTTCCCATCATTGTGTAAATGCCATATTGGCGTTTACCCTTCATCACAACTATAGCACACTTTAAGACTTTGACGTGGCCATCTCCCCTACAAATTTGTAAGCTTAATTATCAAGAGTATCCAGAGAAATCATATTTTTCCAAAGATTAGGAATATACCAAGCATCAAATGTTATGACAATTCCATCATACATCTTGATCTATAGTGAACCGCTGCCTATAATAGGAAGCATTTTATCATTCCCTAATGTCACTGTGTTGTGCCACTCCTTGAAAGAATGACACCAATTTCTATTGAAAGTCATATGATAAGAAGCTCCATTATCCATTACCCATGTATCTAAAAATTTGGAAGTACTGACTGTCAAGAGATCACTACCCTTAAGGTCACTGTCATTTGAGTTCTCCTGTACTATACTAGCACCAGCTTTAACATTTTGACTCCCTTTTCTCTATGCCATTCTTACGATATGGACAATCCTTTCTTATGTGCTCAAGTTCTTTGCAGTGATAACATCGAGGTCCTTTAGACTTGGACTTCGAACGTGACTTATTTTTATTTCCACCATTCCTATCTTTTCTCTTGCCTTTGCTGACAACCAAACCCAAATCTGAACCGTTTTCTATGGAATCTAAGACCATTCTCTTCAACTCTATGGATTATAATGTGTCTTTAACTTCACCAACGGAGTGAGTGTCTCTTCCACAAAGCATCGTATCAACAAAATTTTTGTAAGAATTTGGCAAGGAACATTAAGAGAATTGTGGCTTGATGTTCATCCTCAATTTTAACCCCAACTCCTTATAAATCAAGATTGATTCGGTTAAAATTATCAATGTGTTCTTTAACTAGTGTAGAATCTATCATTCTCAAAGTATACAAACGCTACTTTTGATATAAATGATTTGTTAAGGATTTGTTTTGGTATTTACCTTTAAGTTTCTTCCATAGCGAATCTGCACTTGTCTCATCAACCATCCTCCCTCAAAACCTCATCACTTAGACCAAGCTAGATGGCGCTGTGTGCTTTTGCCATAATTGCTGCCTTCTCTGCTGCTTCCATAGTCTTTGGTAATTTTCCTTCTCCTTCTAATGCTACTACACATCTTTGCTGAACCAGAAGAGCCCTCATCTTCACCTTCCACAATATGAAATCATTCAAGCGATTAAATTTCTCAATCTCGATTTTGTGAAATAACATATTCAATAGCAGCGTTCAATTCGGGCAACCAAGTCTCTAATACCACTTGTTAGGAATTATATAGGAAAAATAAAAAAAAAATGAAACAAGGAACAACACAGAGAAAATTAGATTTAATGTGGCTTGGTCAATGTGACCTACATCATCGGGCAAGGATAATCTTTCTTATTATTTCAAATGAAAAAGTACAAGTTACAATCGTCAATTTTTGGTAGAGTATAATAGAGAAAAGAGTCCTAAACAGGTAAGGATTGTCAGGTCGTTGCTCGTGTAGCCCTTAGCAGAAAAAAGAATAACAACAAAACGTAAGATTGTCACCCAACACGAGTCGTGCATAGTAGGTTCGCCCATTAACATAGCACACCCATGCAACCAAGTCCAGCTTTCATGCCTACTTGCTCGTGCAAGCATCAACACGCCCCATGCTAGTCCAACACCATTACGCACTCCACAAAATCAACACAACCATGTTGAAATTCAAGGCACATTTAACAATCTATATCCTCTTGGATTTTTTTTTTTTTTTTAATATTGGGGAGTATATTTTATTGAGAAGGAATTAGTTAAGAGTACTTTTGTGGTGCACCTAGTGTAATTACACCTATAATCTTAAAACCATTAGATCATCAACTTTTATTCTCAGCTATTGATAATCAATGGGTGAGATTAAAAGTTGATGATCCAATGACTCAAAGCACTTGGTGCAAATTATACTAAGTGCACCACAGAATTACTCATTAGTTAATGATGACAAAGAAATGACTACATCACTCTACTTGATAGAAGATAAGAAAGGAATTTGTTGGTTTAGATTCAAAAATGGATAACTATGACTCATGGATTACTTAATTAGAATGCTTGTACTATAAATGGGGAAAGATAGGAGACTTAAATTAGCACTAAGAAACACTATCAAAATAACACTCCAAGAAATAAGAAATGGGCATTGAGATGAGAGTTCTTATGATGGTGGGGTTGATATTTTGCCTTACTTCTATAGCACATGCTGTAGAAGGCATTGCCATTTGGTATAAACCTCCTTGTACTCGTAAGTATATATATTTTTAAATTGTTAATAATTAAGTAATTTTCCCTTATTAATATTATACTCCTTCTAATACACTTTAGGAGATAATTTTCAGAAAAAAAAAGTACTAGTACTCCTAAGGTTCAAAAATTTAATAAAACGATTATATAGTTTAATAGAGAAAAAACAGAAGATATAAATTATATAAATTTTGAATCTCATAAAATACAAATACAATATGTTAAACCTAAGAGTTAAATAGATATTTTTGTATTTGATGAGTCAACTTAATTTTGCTTACTCATCAAAAGATTGGACAAATCTATATCATTGGGATATATTTTAAAAATTAATCCATATATATATATATATATATATGGAGCCCCATTATTTGAAAATTCCACATCAACATATCATTATTTAACAGAGATAGATGGTAGTGAACTTTTTGTTGCAAAATTAAAATTTAAATAATTTTTTGTTACAAATAATAATTTATGTACTATATACTATTAGAGTACCATCTCTAAATTATAGTAACTCTTGGTAGCATATCATGCGGATACTCCTGCGGGGCAAAATGAGGAACTAAGAATATAAAAATGAAAAATTCATATCTTTCTCTTGACAATATGGAATAATATCAAATTTTATTAATGGTGAAGGAATGACAATCGAAATAGGAATTTATTCAAAGCAAAGATATGAAAGTGCCATTTCTTGTGAATTATTGCATAAAAGGAAATTAAAAATTATCAGAATATAAGTATCCAGAGAACCATGGCATGAGTACAGAAGATTGAATATTCCATTTTTCTCATGTCATAATCATTTTACCAGAAGAATACATTCAGAAATAAATAAACATGCATATACATAAAACTTAAAGAGAGAATAGATAAAATGTAGACGCATAATTCTTAAGCACTCATTTAGACTTTGAATAAATAAGATATCATCAATAACATGCCGCGGCGCGGAGGAATTTGAAGCATATGACAAAAATAAAAAGGGGTTTAAACCACAAAATGTAGAAGAATCATATAAAATAATCGTGAAAAGTGAAAATGACATTAAGTACAGAAAGTCACGTTCTCACTAATTTTCATTTTGCAGCAGAAATTGCTAACATATAGTTTCTAGAACTGAATCTCAAATGTAAATTTGAGTGAAGTTGAGAAAAATTGTTTATAGATAGATGTTGATTTTTTTTTTTTTTTCTGTTCAAGAGAGGTATCCTTCAAACTACTTTTTCTAGCTTCATTTATATTTTGGTTTTTGGAATTCCATAGTTGAATGATGGGCTTACTATTTCACATTATGCATATGTTATCAACTTTTATGGGGGAAGTAACAAAGTTGGAAGTGAAAGCAAAGAAATGCTGTGCATAATGATACAGACAAGAATCAATATCACAAGAATGAATGAAAACATGAATATACAAAATATAAAGTTACTGTAACAGGTCATGAATACTAGAGAGACCTAACCATAGTAGAAGTCTTCTCGGCTGATCAAGAAACCTGGCTTGCCAAGCAGGCTCATCACTTTCATATACTAAACCACTCTTCAGGTATAAATTCTTGGCTGGTTCATTGTCAACAGCAACATGAACATATAGGTCCGTTATACCTGAAATTTAATTCAGCAACTATAGTACATAAGCAGAAAGAACCCAGAAGCCAGAAAACCACCAAGATAGCAGAGAGCATAAGCCAGAGATTACAGAAATCAAAATTTCAAAACTATTACCAGGTTGTGTGAACATATGACCAAGCTTTTAAGCTCTTGCAAATTTTTACATTGAGTACTTCAATTCCCAAAGTCTAGCAATAATCTCTTTCACGAGTTTAATGGACATAAATGAAAACAAAGCAGATATAGAACCAGTTTTTCACCCCATTCTTGGGCTACTGTTTTTAACTTTGCAATTCGTGTTATCAGTGGTGTGTATGCCCCAGTGCATTCACTGTTTTTTATATATTAAATAATATATCACAATGGACACATGTATATTTCACATTCATAATGAATAAAATATTTAAGTTGTTGGTTATATTATGAATGTAGTAGTTAAATATACTATGAAATATACAGCCCTTTGATTATTCATAAAAAATTTATTATCAAGTTGTTGATAATAATGAGATAAATATCTCTGGTAAAAGATAATCTTAAAAATGTTCATAACCGGTATAGGAAAATAAATTGAGCATTCATTTAACCTCTAGGTTATCACATAGTTTATTTTGAGGAGGAATCTCATTATCTATGATATAATGATATCTAGATAAACCAGTGGGTTTTTAAAGAGTTAAGGGTACCAAACAATGACGCTTGATAATAACTGTACATATAGTATTAAATGTCAATAGTTATTATCTTGGTCATAATATATAAGTCTTATATGATTCGAAGTCTTTTGACTTGAGGTCTCAAGATTGTTTTTTAATGGATAGCTGTGGAGGTGCTCTTGCCTTGTACTAGGCATTCAAGCTTAATAATCCGACTTGTAGTTATCACAATTAGTCATATAGTGAAATATGAGATTATCAATAGTAGGACCTGTTATCCTGTAGCATCAGGGCAAGATCCTAATAGAGTAAATATTTTGGTTTTGATAAAATAAATTTTTGACCAAGAGAAATATGAGTTATTCAATGTAAGATTGATATTATTAATTAGATTAACAATGATAAGTCTTATTTTAATCAAAACACAAATTATCACTCATTAGTATATTGACCAATATGGTTTGACATGCTGTGACTCTAATCAATATCGGGATCATCATGAGATGACTTAATATTATGATTTAAAGGTCAAATTAATATTTAAAATTTTATTGGTAATTAAAAGGAGAATTCCGGAAGAATATTTAATGTATCCAAATATACGAAAAATTTGGAATAGTGTCTAATATAATATTAAGAAGTTAATATTATATTTCTATTCTGATAAAATTATTAACATTATAAGTCACACCCAAAATAAATTATTTGTCTATATTTCTAGATGTAGGCAGTAATTTAATTGAAAATTAAATTATAAATAATCACTTATACTTTTTGAAATTAATATTGATTAATTTTAACTATTTCTCCATTTATAATTTTAATTAAAGCATTAAACTAAAATTATTATAATTTAATTAAGTTATTAATTAAACTAATCATAGTGGTATATTAAAGTAATTATTATGGTTAATAGAAGAGAAAATTGATTCTATAATTAATGATGATAGCTAAAAAATATGCTATGCAATTATTACACCATCATTAAAAAAAAGAGAAGAAAAGTCACCGTCTACCGATCTTATTTAATAAGGTTGAATTTTGTTTTTCTTGGCCCTCTTCTTCTTCTTCTTAATCTTTCTCTTTTGCTTTTTCCAATTTTTTCTCGAGCAAAAATTTAGTTTTTGTCTTCAAATTTTTTCTTTCTCTTATTTAGTATGAGTATTGAAAAAAAATATTGAAAAAAAAGCTCTTAAACTATTAGTAGCTTATAAATTGGCAAAAAGAAAATATTTAGTGATCATATATATGGAACTAGTAAAGGAGTTTTATTAAGACAACTAAAACTTTTGGCATTTTTACTTGATTTGTACATTTGGTAAACTCGGCAATAAAATGTTTGTCTTAACCTTTTTATTTTTCCATTTTTTCCTTAAAACCATAGGATGATCTTAGCTAAATAGATATTATCCATAAAAGTTAAAAAATATATTTTGCTAAAAGTTGTGGATAAATGTTCAAGGTTAACATGAAAAGTGTATTTTCATATCATGTAATATTTGATTGCATGTTTCGGCAAAATTAAAATTTTTTGAAATTTATAACTTTGATCGAGACATAAAGCTCCTCTCAATACAAATATATTTTCCATTTCCATCAACTAGCTCATAACCCAAGCCTTGCCGATGTAGTTCACTGGCAACAAATACATTGCTTAGGTATGCCCTCGCAAAATCTGCTCCAATTCCCTATTGAAGTAAACTCCTGTTGGTTAGGGCTACTCAATTGTCATGAAATTCAGATACCTAAATCCAACGATGTATTTCTTTGAAATTTTCCATGGGAAGCCACATTAAATTTGCAAAATATTTAGACTTTAATAATGGGCGACATATTCAATTTTCAAAACTGAGTCCAACAAATGATATAAAATACATCAATTATGACTATCTTGTGTTTGTTTCCTTCAATTTGACAAAAGCTCCAACTCCAGCAAGCCCAAATCCTTCCAAATCATCTCAAAACCATATCCAATAATGCACCCAAGTCCAAGCCAAGATTTATTTAGTCTTGCACTGTAAATAATAGAAGTCAGGTCTTAGGTAATGCCCTGTCTCATGGATAGATCAATAATATCAACATATTACTCGTCAATCAAGAAAAAAATGCAATATTACTTTCCCTGAGCGCGAAATATTCTTTGATATAGAGGAAAGCAAGGTTGATATTCATCAAGAAAAATGATATCCAAAACATGTAGAGAAACTACTCTTCCACATTTATATCCTTAGCTGGGAGGAGGGACTTAAGGCACCTAATAGAGAATTGCTAGAGCTTTAGGAAATAATATATTTATATTCCCTATTGCTGTAAAACTCCCTTTGGCAATAATATATTTATATTCCAGCATTAAAACCTCATTTCTCTTCTTTATAGTATGTTCTTGGAGCTGTTGATTATTGCCATTTTCTATCATTGGTTCGACTTGTCATGGCTAACACCAATCAAGCTTGTTTAGATATTCACAAAGCACAAATCAAGATAACTACCGACCGATTTTCAGCCTTCAACCAGCGATTTGTTAATTTACAGTGGAGGCAAGATCAGTTCCAAAAATTACTTTTGCAATTTCTTCAACGGATGGAGAAGAAACTGAGGTGCATGACACTCCAAATTGTTTGCCGTTATTTCCATTGAACATGACAATCATGCAACAAGTTAGAGATATTATCAAAGAGGAAAGGGAAATTAACATTTTGAATGAACAAGCAGTAAACAAAGATGACAACAATGAAGCTGTAAGTTGAATAGTTTCAGGAAGAAGATAATGATGAGAACGACAACAATGATGATGATAATGATGAGGACGATGAAGCTTAAGAAGATAGAGCTGCTGATGACGAGGTTCAAGTTTTTCACTCCTCCAATGGGCTGCTAGTTTAGTTATTAGCTAAGACAAGAAAGGATAGGGTTAAGAGCATTAATAGAGAAAGACATTGCGATAGAGAAGAGGAAGATGGAGGCACAACTAAGGGTTCTGCTATTGACTTTTGAAATAGAGGGTGAAAGTAGAGAAACAAGTCACATGTTTGAATCTATTGTTTTAGAATTCTCAATGGGGCCAAATTCACTAAATTTGCATTTAACAACGATCCAAGGCCCAATTTGAGAAGCCTAGTAGATCACAAGACCACTTCCCCTTTAGTCACCCCAAATTTGATCACCTATTTACATCACAAAGGGATTCGCAACTTTTCCTAAATTGATCTAAAGGAATGTCAGCAGTTGGGTTAGTATTTCAAGTACAGCTCACATTGAAATCTTCTCGAGGATTCAGAGGTCCACCGTAGCCATCGAGCTCTATAACTCCCAAACTTGTTTATCTATAGGGAAACAAGCTCGCCTTTAGTCATGACATTCAATCATAGAAATGAAGGTTGTAGCATGCATTATTGTGGTCACGTCAATCTCATATGATGCCATGCATATCTCAACAAGGTCGAAATTCCAGTACTTATGGTTGAAGTTCCATACTTAATGTGTAATATTCTCATGATATTCAAAGTATGAAGACATATTGGGCCAATTGTTACACCCAGTGTGCAATGGGTAGCAATGACAAGTCCAACAAAATAGCAAATGAGCTTTTTTCTATTCAATTGCATAGAGGTAAGGGACTCTTAAATATTGCTTACATAGTTTGCGAGTACAAGAGATGCCTCTAGTGCTAACTTCTCGAAGGCAATTTTTATCCCAAGCATGGAAAATACAACAATCACAAATGTATGAGCCAAAATGCTGGGATATGAGTCCAGGCCCCCCGAGAAGGTTTAATCTTCCAGTCTTGAGAACAAGATTGTTTTCAAGGGGAGAGTAACGATTGAGAATTGATAAAGCTTTAGGAATATTCTTGAATAGGTTTATATAGGGTTTAGGATAAGAGGTTGAAAGGCTGTTGGGTCATTTCTAGTCACTAGGAATTAGTTATAAAGGGAGTGAGGAGCAGAGGGCAGAGGGGAAGTTAAGCATTTTGGCCTTTTTGGGATATTTTGCTGGGCAAAAGGTTTGTGGGTCTCTTTGCTATAGCAGGAGATTAGGGAGTTTTACTTGGGCCGTGATTCATTTCACTGAGTTGGTTGTTTGGTTTCTTGCTATTTTCTTGTTCCGATTTCTGTAAAACTCCCTTTGACAGTAATATATTTCTATTCCAGCATTAAAACCTTATTTCTCTGAAATTGAACTTCAAATTTTTGCTATTGTGAATTATCAACAATGAACAAAGAGCCTAGCTAATAATTCTCAATGGCATGAAAATACCATGAAATGTGCTTAATTACACAAAACAACCTATCTCCTATTCTTCAAATAAAAATCATAGAAAGGATATTTATATCACATAATCCATGGTTCTGCTTTTAGAATCAAATGAGATCTATCAAAAATTAACTTAAAATGACTCCTGACAATTTTCTTATATCCAGGCTACAATAGACATCAGTACATTCTCTTCTTTCTTTTCCTAGTTAACAAAGAATAATACAATTTCTAGAACATTCAAGAAAACCCTTTTTTCTAAGTTTAATACACATCATACCACAATGTCTTTCTATTAAAAAAGGCAACATCACTGGTTGGTATTTTCTCATGTGGCGCCCGACTAAGCCTATTGCATTATTTGGCCCTTGAAACTTCAACTTGTAACTTAAAAGTCCATGAACTAAAGATAATATTAAAAATAAATTTAAAAATTTTGAATCCTCAAATTATGGATTGGATAGAATGTTACGTCTAACATTCACCAAACTTATCCACGAACACCTCTACCAATTATTGCTCATGAATATAATTGATTGAATGTCACTTTTATTTAATTTTATATAAAAATAATAATTTACAATTACATTTTTTAATTATTTATTAATTTGCCCTTATATTTTACATATTTATATGATTCTTTCACATGTCCGTGTCATATATTTTTTTGTAATATCATTTTCTAGTGTCCATATTCGTTAGATATTATGGAGATAAAATCTTGATTTTTTCTATTAAAGACAGGAATCCTCTTCAACTTACTTTCCCTAGCTTCATTTATTTATGGAAGAAGAATTTGAAGAATATGAGACACTAGATTTCAAATTCAAATTCCAAACGTTGGTTCAAAGGCTACAATCCTTTTATTCTATTTTGATGATTTTAAAACCATGATTGGAGTGTTAGAATTTGTCATATAATTGTTCTAATTTCATATTTTTATGTTCAAGAATTTGTCATATAATTGTTCTAATTTCATAGTTTTTGAAAAACGAATTCTCCTCTCTACTAGCTAGTTTTTTACTCTAAAATTATAAATATTTGTTGAAAGAACACTTGGTTATTGGAAAATCAAAGAATTCACAATAGTAAAGTATTCTACAGCCTTAAAATTATTTTCCTTTTATATTGAATTTCATTCTTAGATATTATTCATCTTGGCTGTAGTTCTCTATTGTGTAATTCGTTTTTAAGCTTGAGAGTTATAACTTTTTGTCATAGTTTGCAAATTTGGCTTGAAAACTTATTGTTGGGTATAAAAGTTATTTAAGTATTTTCAAGTTTTATTCTGCGAAAACTTGAGTTTGGTTGAAAGACTAGTAAAATGTTTGTCAAGTTTTACTTTGTAAAAATTTAGATTTGAATTTAAGAGAGTTGGTTAGTGTAAGCAAATAAGGATAAACATTATTTTGGAAATATCATGATAAGTTAGTTGGATGGATTTGTACAAGTTCAAATGTAAATATATCCCTTTGTAACAACACATATGACTAGCATATATTGTTGTACATACTATTCGATTAATATACAGAAAAGATACACAAAAACTTTTCCCTCATTCTTTTAACTTTATACGGTATCAAAGCTCTGCTAATATTTGTTTTCTCTTTTTTTTTTCAAATGGAAACTACCATTATTTCCACTTCCACCACACCTGCACCTCTTTCCTCTTCCCCATCTCATACCTTTGTTATCAAACTCACTCCCAAAAACTTTCTTGCATGAAAACCCATTTTTTGCTTTTACTAAACTATCAAAACCTAATGGCATTTATAGATGGCACGACTCTTACACCACCCAAAACCATTCCCAACCCTTTCAACCTAATTGAATTCATTCCTAATAATGCATATCAAACCCGGTTCACCGAAGATCAACTACTCATGACCTAGCTTTTGTCCTCTCTTTCTGAGGAAGTGTATTCCTATGTCATAGGCCTTACTTCCTCTCATCAAGTTTGGATTGCATTAAGCCAAGCCTTCAGTTCAATGTCTCAAAATCGCCAATTGCAACTTCACATTGACCTTTAAGATTTTAAGCGCTTTGGTATGCCGATATCACAATATATCCAACGTGCAAAGTCCCTAGCTAACAAACTAAGTGCATATGGCCAACCCTTTTAACACGGTTGAGTTCAACACCATCATTTATCACAATATAGGAAATGAGTTTCATCCAATAATCACTGCCTTAAATTTACGCACTGAACCAGTGCCATTTTATGAGCTTCATGGTCATCTAGTGGCTCATGAAATTTTGTTAAAAAGCACTCATGAAATTCCTCAAGTCAATGTCGTGCAATTAGCTCCTACTGCCCCTCCATCATAGTCCTCTCAAGCTTCTCGGCCAGGCAACTCACAAAATTCATCCCGCCTATCCGTTATCAAATTTGTGGTATCAAAAATTATAGCGCAGAAAAATGCCGCAGATGCTAAAATTTTCATAATCGAAACTATCCACATCAAGCCAATTACTCTCAATATCATACACCAGCTCCATGTCATTATCCAACCTATGAGTCTTGAGCTTCAAGTTATGCTCCTTGCCACCCGAATACAAGTGCAACACACCATATGACTCTAGACTTATTAAGTCTTTTTATTACAAATGATATCAAAGGTAAAGAACATGTCCAAGATGCCAATGGCCAAGGTTTGCCTATCCACCATATTGGCTTCTCTCAGATATCTTCTCTCACTAAAAATTTCCATTTAAAAAATGTTTTGCATGTGCCAAATTTAACAAAACCTTTATTATCAGTTCAAAAATTCACCAACAATAACTCCTGTTATTTTGAATTTCATCCTCACCATTTTTTTTTTGTCAAAGACTAGGTTACCGAGAAAATCATGCTCAGAGGATTGAGTATATATGGACTTTATACAATTGATTTGCCTTTTGCTGCGTTACTTACTAAAGCTTCCTCTTTGCAAGATTGGCATGCTTGTCGTAGGCATCCTCAACTCAAAATTGTTTCATAGATTATAAAAAATTTTCAGTTACATTGTCTCAAACGTTCCAATGTCTTTATCTTTGATTGTGTCTCATGTAGGTTAGGAAAGCTATCTAAATTTCCTTTAGCAAAGTCAGTCATAAGAGTCAACATCCATTTGATATTCTTTACTTCGATATATGGGGTTCAGCACCTATGATTTCTGCTAATGGCTTTTGATATTTTACAATCTTTTGTTGATGAATGCACTTGATTTTGTTGGATATTTTGTTTAAAACAATGAAATGATATTTATGACTTATTCTTAAATTTCAATGCCTTCGTTGGATGATAATTCAATACCAAAAGCACTACTTAGTGATTGGGGAGTTGAATATCGAAAGCTAAATAACTTTCTCAATAAACATGGCATTGTACATTGTATGGCTTGTCCTCACTCCCACGAGCAAAATGGACTCGCTGAATGCAAAATGAGGCACATTGTAGATACTAGTTTAACTATGCTCGCTCATTCAAGAATACCACTCAAGTATTGGTCTTATGCATTTGAAAATGTTGTCTCTTCCATCAATTGCATGCCAGGTTCAATCCTACAAAATCAATGTCCTTTTTTCAAATTTTTTGGTAGTCAACCTAAATATGAATATTTCAAAACCTTTGCTTATTGTGTGTACCCTCTCTTAAGACCCTACAACTCTCACAAGTTTAACTTTCATTCTAGTCAATTCGGGTCTTTCAAAAAACCACTATGGCTACAATTGCATAGATCCTCATATTGATCGTATTTACATTTGTCATTTTGTTCACTTTAATGAAAAAAATCTTCCCTATCACTCTTTCTTCTGTTCAACAGGTTCGGCTACTGAGAGCCTTTCCATACTATGGCTGTCAATTGTACAATGTTCATCTCACTTTGTTTAGGTGTAGGATCTCAATCACACAATAATTACCCCTACAAGCCAAACTTTATCCCGAATTCCAACAACCTCACCTCCCACTTTCTCATCTGTCTAATCACAATACCCTATATACCACTCCACCATTATCTCCATCCATTACTAATCCCTCACCCAACCAACCATTTGTACCTGACCAGCCACCCAAAGCCTCTTCCTTATCTAACCAACCAACTTTGAACCTCATTGTAGATCTCCAACAAACTCATCAGCGCCTAAATTTTCCACTCAACGAGCTCTAGAACGTTAACGTTCCCACCTTATGCAACTTCGTCCCACAACTCTCCAAAAATGCCAAACACATCTAACCACAAAACACCCTCTCCAAAAATAAATTATCTTGCCTCTGAACCCGTCACCTACTTTCAGGCTCACGCCTATCCCGAATGGCGAGAGGCAATGAAATATGAAATCAATGCCTTGGTCAACAACAGAACTTAGAGTCTTATTCCTTATCCACTAAATCAAAACATAATTAGCAACAAGTGGGTATTTCATATAAAACGGAGGCCAAATGGTGCGATTGGGCAATACAAAGCCCGTTTAGTCGCTAGAGGATACAATCAACAACATGGCTTGGATTACTTCGACTCTTATAGCCCAGTTATTCGAGCCACCATGATCAGAACAATTTTGGCACTTGCAGTTACAAATAACTAGTCATTGCGGCAAATAGACGTAATAAATGCCTTTATTCATCGGACATTGCAAGAAGAGGTTTACATGGCCCAACCTCCATGCTTTGTAAATAAAGATTTCCCACACCATGTTTGTCATTTGCATCGTGCTCTGTATGGATTAAAATAGGCTCCACGAGCCTGGTTCAATCGATTAGCTAGTTGCCTGTATGATCAAGGATTTCAAAGCTCAAAAGTTAATAATTCACTCTTCATTAAAATTTTTTATGCTAATAGATTATTTCTCCTTATTTATGTGGATGATATAATAATTACAGGGTCAAACTCAAGCTTGATCAATGATGTCCTTGCCACCCTTCAAAAGGAGTTTCCAATCAAAGACTTGGGTCTGCTCAGTTATTTCTTGGGAATATAAGTGATTCACAATTCTAATGGCCTACTCTTATCCTAGCAAAAATATATTATAGACCTTTTGGACAAGATAAACATGAGTGGTGCCAAACCTTTTATCCACAAAACCTCTTCCTCCCCGATTTGGGCACTCTAAGAACCCCAAATCAAAAAAAAAAAAAAAAAAAAATCCAACAACCTATTTCCTCTGCTGCTCTATGGGGTCCTTCTTAAAGTGATATTTTGAGATCCAATCAAAAACTCAAAGCTATATAGGGCTCTCATTCTTTTTTAGAAGCAAATAAAACTTTAAAGTTGGGTAAAATTTTGGGTTTTCAATTTGAAGCTTCTAATGTTGAAGTCAGGAATGCCCTTTCTTCTCTCATTAGGCATGATGCAGAGCAATGGACCACTTCTCAAGTTTAATGTTTGGTTTGGTTTTGTTTGTTTCATTAGCAATTGGACAGCTTCTCTTCTTTTTTTTTTTTAATTGCAACAGCTATCAGTTGTCTTTCTCCAAGGGAGAGTTTCTTCGGCATCATCAATTTTAGCAAGATCTTTTTAGCTTTGTTTTTTGTAGGCAATGGTTCTCCATCCTTTTTGTTTCTATTCTGCTCCCATTGGTTTCAGTTTGCTTGTTGCAAGCACTCTTTGTTTTGTTCGAACAGTTTTTCTTAGCTTTAGGCAGAGTTTTTTCATCACCTTAATCTTAGATTAAGGTGGTTTTCCCTCAACATTAAATATTGCTTATCAAAAAAAAAAATGTCACACCCCAATGGCAACATCACCAATTCTCTCTAAATCTTCTAGTTCAGCACTCAACAGTGGTGAGGCATATAGATAAATAGCGGGCGCACTTCAATACATCACCATCAGTCATCGAGATAATGCCTATTCTGTCAACAAATTAGGCCAATACATGCACTATCCTACATATGCACATTGGCAGGCAGTGAAAAGAGTTCTACGACAGTCACTCTTTTATTATCATTCTGCCCATCAAACAATTTACAACTACAATGCTTTGCTGAAAGTGATTGGGGTGGATGTCCATAGGACAAACGATTGACAAGCGGTTATGCCATATATCTAGGTGGTAATTTAGTGTCCTGGTTGGCCAAGAAACAACCCATCATAGCAAGATCATCAACAGAGAGTGAATACAAAGCCATTGCTAATGCCACTGTGGAGTTAATGTGGTTGCATTCCCTCTTCCATGAACTTCAAGTTCCTCTTCTAAGAAACCATTGCTATGGGGTGATAATGTAGGGGCTATCTACCTCTCTTCAAATTTGGTTCTACAAGCTTGCACAAAGCATACAAAACTGGATTACTGTTTTGTTCGAAGGTCAACTGAAAATTCAATTTCTTACTACAGCTGATCAAATAGCAGACATCATGACCAAGCCTCTAGCCACACAACAATTTCTTAAACATCGAGACAAGCTTCGGTTGTCTTCACGACCACCATCAGCTTGTCGGGGGGTGTAAGCAGATAAGGATAAACATTATTTTGAAAATATCATGATAAGTTAGTTGGATAGATTTGTATAAGTTCAAATGTAAATATATCCCTTTGTAACTACACATATGACTAGTATATATTGCTGTACATACTGTTTGATTAATATACAGAAAAGATACACAAAATCTTTCCCTCATTCTTTTAACTTTATAGTTAGAACTCCAAGGTTATACTTGGCTTGATTTTTTCCATTGAAATGAATCATTAGTTAAAAGAAAAAATTTCAAAAATGTATCTTGAGAGTAGATATAAGCAAAAGTATTGAACTGCTATAGATTAAAGTGTGTCAAGCTATTATCCCTTCTTTTATTTTCAAGCTTGATATTATGATTTGCTAAAAATATTTGAACTCTGATTTTTATGTAATAAGGTGTTTAAAAATATTTTTCCCAAAATTCATTTGTATTTGAATTTGTTTTAAGTTTTTGTTGTAAATAAAATATAAGATTTATTTATCAAAAACTTATTTTAGAGATTGATTAATATTTCTAGTTATAAACTTTGATTTTGTAAAAATAAATTTTGAATTATCTTTATATATATTTTCTACCAAGAATTAGAATATCGCTAACATACTTAAAAAAAACGTAAAACCGATAGATGATACCATTATGCTTTGAATCACAAATAAAAAAAAAACATAAACCATATGCATCCCTCCAATTTGTTTGTTTTTCTCAATTTATCTACTTGATCGGTTTTTAGTCATATTTACCTCCTAAATATTGTTTTTGAAATATATTATCACATTAAAAATTTTGTAAAATGATACAATTAGTCACAATTTACCTGCATGACATTTGGAATATAAATTAGAAAAGATGACTGTCATATCAGTAAATTATACCATTTTTCAAATTTTTGAATTCACTATATGATTCAAATAACATTTAGAGAGCAAATATAACAAAAAATCAATCAAAGAGGCAATCTGAAAAAATTTGAAAAATCGGAAGGGCTATATATGATTCATTTTATTTTTTGCACCCAGTATACAATAAATATTTAACAGACTTCATGCAAGGCGTAAATAAGAAATGTCAGGGTATTTAATTAAGTTAATTAATGCATTTTTTTTTTTTTTTGGAACTAAGTTAATTAAAACATCTAGTGGCTCGAATTATTCAGCATGAATAACCATTAATTCTCCCTTGTCCATCACATATACAATGGTTAAAGTTAATTTGAGAATTCTTCAAAAACCATTCTTCTTTTAATCACAAAATAGATCCATA